>CM037872.1:15815326-16111904 GCA_021292105.1 Anadara kagoshimensis | reverse complement strand
TAGGATATACTAATACAGATCATGTACATTGAGACCATAGGTATAGGACATAATTATACAGATACTGTACTTTGAGACCATAGGTATAGGACATAATTATACAGATACTGTACTTTGAGACCATAGGTATAGGACATAATTATACAGATACTGTATACTGAGATCATAGGTACAGGACATAATTATACAGATCCTGTACATTGAGACCATAGGTACAGGACATAATTATACAGATACTGTACATTAAGACCAGAGGTATAGGACATAATTATACAGATCCTGTACATTAAAACTAGAGGTATAGAACATAATTATACAGATCCTGTATACTGAGATCATAGGTATAGGACACAATTATACAGATACTGTACATTGAGACCAGAGGTATAGGACATAATTATACAGATACTGTACATTGAGACCATAGGTATAGTACATAATTATACAGATACTGTACATTGAGAATATAGGTATAGAATATAATTATACAGATACTGTACATTAAAACCATAGGTATAGAACATTATTATACAGATACTTTACATTGAGACCATAGGTATAGGACATAATTATACAGATACTGTATACTGAGATCATAGGTATAGAACATAATTATACAGATACTGTACATTGAGACCATAGATATAGGACATAATTATACAGATAATGTACATTGAGAATATAGGTATAGAACATAATTATACAGATACTGTACATTGAGAACAGAGGTATAGGACATAATTATACAGATACTGTACATTAAGACCATAGGTATAGGGCATAATTATACAGATACTGTACATTGAGACCAGAGGTATAGGACATTATTATACAGATACTGTACATTGAGACCATAGGTATAGGGCATAATTATACAGATACTGTACATTGAGACCAGAGGTATAGTACATAATTATACAGATCCTGTACATTGAGACCATAGGTATAGGACATTATTATACAGATCCTGTACATTGAGACCAGAGGTATAGGACATAATTATACAGATACTGTACATTGAGACCATAGGTATAGTAGATAATTATACAGATTCTGCACATTGAGACCAGAGGTATAGGATATAATTATACAGATCCTGTACATTAACACCAGAGGTATAGGATATAATTATACAGATCCTGTACATTGCGACCAGAGGTATAGTACATAATTATACAGATCCTGTATACTGAGACCATAGGTATAGGACATAATTATACAGATACTGTACATTGAGACCATAGGTATAGTACATAATTATACAGATTCTGTACATTGAGACCATAGGTATAGGATATACTAATACAGATTCTGTACATTGAGACCATAGGTATAGGATATAATTATACAGATCATGTACATTAAGACCAGAGGTATAGTACATAATTATACAGATCCTGTATACTGAGACCATAGGTATAGGACATAATTATACAGATACTGTACATTGAGACCATAGATATAGGACATAATTATATAGATCCTGTACATTAAAACTAGAGGTATAGAACATAATTATACAGATCCTGTATACTGAGACCATCGGTATAGGACATAATTATACAGATACTGTACATTGAGACCATAGATATAGGACATAATTATACAGATCCTGTACATTGAGAACATAGGTATAGGACATAATTATACAGACCTTGTACATTAAGACCAGAGGTATAGGACATAATTATACAGATACTGTACATTGAGAACAGAGGTATAGGACATAAATATACATATCCTGTACATTAAAACTAGAGGTATAGGATATAATTATACAGATCCTGTACATTGAGAACATAGGTATAGGATATAATAATACAGATCCTATATACTGACACCATAGGTATAGGACAAAATTATACAGATCCTGTACATTGAGACCATAGGTATAGGACATAATTATACAGATCCTGTACATTGAGAACATAGGTATAGGACATTATTATACAGATTATGTACATTGAGACCATAGGTATAGGATATAATTATACAGATAGTGTACATTGAGACCAGAAGTGTAGGACATAATTTTACAGATCCTGTACATTAACACCAGAGGTATAGGACATTATTATACAGATCATGTACATTAAAACCATAGGTATAGAACATAATTATACATATCATGTACATTGAGACTAGAGGTATAGGACATAATTATACAGATCATGTACATTAAGACCAGACGTATAGGACATTATTATACAGATCCTGTACATTGAGAACATAGGTATAGGACATTATTATACAGATACTGTACATTGAGACCATAGGTATAGGACATTATTATACAGATCCTGTACATTAAAACTAGAGGTATAGAACATAATTATACAGATCATGTACATTGAGAACATAGGTATAGGACATTATTATACAGATCCTGTACATTAAACTAGAGGTATAGAACAAATTATACAGATACTGTACATTAAAACTAGAGGTATAGAACATAATTATACAGATACGTAACATTAAAACTAGAGGTATAGAACATAATTATACAGATACTGTACATTAAAACTAGAGGTATAGAACATAATTATACAGATACTGTACATTGAGACCATAGGTATAGGACATTATTATACAGATCCTGTACATTGAGACCATAGATATAGGACATTATTATACAGATCCTGTACATTGGGACCATAGATATAGGACATAATTATACAGATCCTGTACATTGAGACCAGAGGTATAGGATATAATTATACAGATACTGTACATTGAGACCATAGGTATAGGACATTATTATACAGATCCTGTACATTAAAACTAGAGGCATAGAACATAATTATACAGATCCTGTACATTGAGACCATAGATATAGGACATTATTATACAGATCCTGTACATTAAAACTAGAGGTATAGAACATAATTATACAGATACTGTACATTGAGAACATAGGTATAGGACATAATTATACAGATCCTGTACATTAAAACTAGAGGTATAGGACATAATTATACAGATCCTGTACATTAAAACTAGAGGTATAGAACATAATTATATAGATACTGTACATTGAGAACATAGGTATAGGACATAATTATACAGATCCTGTACATTAAGACCAGAGGTATAGGACATAATTATACAGATACTGTACATTGAGAACATAGGTATAGGACTAATTATACAGATCCTGTACATAAGACCAGAGGTTTAGTACATAATTATACAGATCCTGTACATTGAGAACATAGGTATAGGACATAATTATACAGATCCTGTACATTAAGACCAGAGGTATAGGATATAATTATACAGATCCTGTACATTGAGAAATAGGTATAGGACATAATTATACAGATCCTGTACATTAAGACCAGAGGTTTAGTAACATAATTATACAGATCCTGTACATTGAGAACATAGGTATAGGACATAATTATACAGATCCTGTACATTAAGACCAGAGTTATAGGATATAATTATACAGATCCTGTACATTGAGAACATAGGTATAGGATATAATTATACAGATCCTGTACATTGAGACCATAGGTATAGGACATTATTATACAGATCCTGTACATTGAGAACATAGGAATAGGACATTATTATACAGATTATGTACATTGAGACCAGAGGTATAGGATATAATTCTACAGATCATGTACATTAAGACCAGAGGTATAGGACACAATTATATAGATCCTGTACATTGAGATCAGAGGTATAGGACTTTATTATACAGATCATGTACACTGAGACCATAGGTATAGGACATAATTATACAGATCCTGTACATTGAGAACATAGGTATAGGACATAATTATACAGATCCTGTACATTAAGACCAGAGTTATAGGATATAATTATACAGATCCTGTACATTGAGAACATAGGTATAGGATATAATTATACAGATCATGTACATTAAGACCAGAGGTATAGGACACAATTATATAGATCCTGTACATTGAGATCAGAGGTATAGGACTTTATTATACAGATCATGTACACTGAGACCATAGGTATAGGACATAATTATACAGATCCTGTACATTGAGAACATAGGTATAGGACATAATTATACAGATCCTGTACATTAAGACCAGAGTTATAGGATATAATTATACAGATCCTGTACATTGAGAACATAGGTATAGGATATAATTATACAGATCCTGTACATTGAGACCATAGGTATAGGACATTATTATACAGATCCTGTACATTGAGAACATAGGAATAGGACATTATTATACAGATTATGTACATTGAGACCAGAGGTATAGGATATAATTATACAGATCATGTACATTAAGACCAGAGGTATAGGACACAATTATATAGATCCTGTACATTGAGATCAGAGGTATAGGACTTTATTATACAGATCATGTACACTGAGACCATAGGTATAGGACATAATTATACAGATCATGTACATTGAGAACATAGGTATAGGACATTATTATACAGATCCTGTACATTGAGAACATAGGTATAGGACATAATTATACAGATCATGTACATTGAGATCAGAGGTATAGGACTTTATTATACAGATCTTGTACATTGAGACCATAGGTATAGGGCATAATTATACATATTATGTACATTAACCGGACCATAGATATACAGACCCTGTACATTGAGAACATAGGAATAGGACATAATTATACAGATCCTGCAAATTGTTTCGGCGCTCCTATGATTTTGCTCGAGTCCAGCATGTTTACACGGGCTTTTTTCAAAATAACCAACTGATAAGAGAAAAATTAAGGCTCCTTCTGACTAGATAATTTTAAGACATTGCTTAATATATAAATGTTAAATCACACATATTTCACATGTTTTAGAATATTGAGTTATTTTGAAACTGATTTCACACTCCATAAACAACATACACTGGATGTTTTTACTACTGATTTCACACTCCATAAACAACGCACACTGCATGTTTCTACTTCTGATTTCACACTCAATAAACAACATACACTGGGTGTTTCTACTACTGATTTCACACTCCATAAACAACGTACACCGGATGTTTCTACTACTGATTTCACACTCCATAAACAACGTACACTGGATGTTTCTACTACTGATTTCACACTCCATAAACAACATACACTGGATGTTTCTACTACTAATTTCACACTCTATAAACAACGTACACTGGATGTTTCTACTACTGATTTCACACTCCATAAACAACGTACACTGGATGTTTCTACTTATTTGGAGAAATAATTTATTTATCTTCTTTTGGACAAGAATTTGCAAACCACCATAGTAACACACATTATGCGAATAGCGTCTTAACCAACTGTGTATGAAAAAAGCGAATATTATTTTGAGTGAACGAATAGTAACATGTTTAAAATGTTATAAACTATACTCAGAAAGTTCATCAATACTCACAGATTATAAATAAGAATCAAAAGTTGTACATGAAAAATGTATTACTAGCCTAGTCAGACTCATTGTTAACGTATAACATAAACATTTAAAAAGTGTAATAAATAAAGAGAGAATATATAGATATACTTATCGTATATTAGTCTATTAGCTTTACAATTTTGAGTGAATGAGTGAGTGAGTGAGTGAGTGAGTGAGTAATGGTGTTTAACGTCCCAGTCAAGAATATTTCACTTATATCGAGACGTCGCCAGATATAGGCGAAGATGCAGAAATTTTGCCTGTGCGTTGCGCTGATGACATTATATAACAGGGTTCTTTAGCATGCCAAGCCCACCGTGACAGGGACCTCGATTATTTTAAGTTCCCATCCGAAAGAACCGTAACTTTCATATCATAATGCCGAGTGCTTGGCGAAAGAACAGTCACTGCCCACTTTCAAGTCTTGGGTCAGACCCGGTCGGGGTTCGAACCCACGAATTTTGACTTTTTATTGGGACTAAACATCTTGATATTACGGAGTCCATTACAGAAGGAAATTCTTAAACTACACAAAAAGACATCACACTTTTGTATCCCTTAAATTTAAGTTTTGTGAACCAAAAACAATCAACCTTTATATGTTTAGTTTGGGTGGTTCCTGACCCACTATGTCGGATGGGTACTGAACCTTTTTTCTACTCCCAAATGATTATGTCATTTTGTCTGATAGATTTTTAAAAAAAAATAAAAAAAAAAGTTCATATCATTATTTACCTATTTGCCTTTTTTGGAAAACAGTATATGCATGTATAGTTCGTCCACGATCTGATGCAAAGTGATTATAAACACAGACGGGTATATATATAACGCATATAGGTGTAAGTAGAATATCACCGTATGTGTATAATCACGCCGGCTCACGCTTTTTCGTTATAATTATCCTAATATTAAAATAGAATCGCTGTATACTTTGCCATCAGATCATGGATGACCTAACTGATAGTAACGCGGTGTACACTGATACACGCCGACCTACTTATTCATCTAGGTTTTTGCACGAGACACAGATGCGATTCTTTGTTTACTGAAATGTTTTTTTGTTTTTTTTACTTTACACATGTGTGTCCTTGATATTCAATATTAATTACAAGGTAAAACTTTAAAATAAGCACCAGGTATAATTGGGTGACAGAAAATACGGACTTGGTTGTTTTTTCTGAGATATTGCGTGTGGAATTCCGGGTTTACACCTTAAGAAGACCGATGTCAGAAAACTTTTTGGAGGTAAGGACATCTTCTAACCATGAACTTCTTATTCATTTACAACTGAATGAAAATAAACATAAAAGAAACGCATACAAACAATAACCATGTACTTGGGAATCAAAGACCCACAAGAATATGAATGTAACCATGGCAAAAACAACAAAATATATCAAATGTTAAGGTACTTTTGCAGGATCGTCGTGATTCTTATTTTTACAACCACAAACACTGAAAACTACAATATCTATATATGAAATAAAGTAATAGAGACTTAAAAAGAAATATTATCCGCATGACCTTTGACTTTCATTGTAGACATTTTGAGGAGAAATTAGACCATGTTAACAAGCTTACATCTGTTATCGAGAGCGGTGTTATGTCGTATAGAGCTCCCCTCAAGATAACTCTTTACAACAACAAGCATCGCTTTAAGGGTCATCTAAGTAGGAAAATTCAAGTGAAAACAATTTGGTTGAAAAGCGTGAAAGAGGGGTATAATTATAAAATTACCTTATACAAGTGTGAAGATTTACAAATAAAAATAAAGCAGGAATTGATAATTTAAGAATTTTAAAGATATTTGTTGCATTTTTTTATGAAAATTGTGCAAAAATACACGTGTTGGGGAAAATAGTTTTCACCTTGCATAACGAATTAATTTAAAAAAAATGAAAAGATATTAATATAGTCAACGTCATAGAGCAGTGCAAAGGGGTCAGATTTTGTTAAAGAAATACGAAGTTTTTTTGGAAACTCGACAATTTACGGTTGAGGTTTTCTATGATTTGTTTTCCTTTTAAAAATGCGTGTACCAAAATTATAAAAGCTAAGTTTGTATATTACTTGATTATTGTTGAGGCATATTCGGCTGTATATAGTTAAGCATTGTTCAAAACAAACATTATTCACCTCAGTTCAAATAGAACAGTATAGTTTGACGACTTGTTGTATTTTGAATTATTAGAGACCTTAGAATATGCACTATCACGCCTGGTACACGCATTTTTAAAATGAAAATAAATCGTAGATAACCTCAACCGTAAATTGTCGAGTTTTCAAAAATCTCGTATTTCTTTAACAAACTCTGGTCCCTTTGCACTGCCCTATGACGTTGACTATAATAATATCTTTTCATTTTTTAAATTAATTCGTTATACAAGGTGAAAACTATTTTTCCCCAACACGTGCATTTTTGCACAATTTCCATAACGAAATGCAACAAATATTTAAAGAATTCTTAAATTATCAATTCCTGCTTTATTTTCATTTATAAATCTTCACACTTGTGTAGGTAACTTCATAATTGTACCCCTCTTTCACGTTTTTCAACCAAATGGTTTTCACTTGAATTTTCCTACTTAGATGACCCTTAACGTAAAAGAGCTTCCTAATCATGACGATCTCTACGAATGATGGTTTTCTAAAGTTGCCAACACAGCACAGAGGTAATGGAAATTTGATGAAGGGATTAAAGCAATATCCTTCAAATAGACATTCATATATACTCTAACCCTTGTATGTTTGTCTGAGGAAGTGAAAACCAATGTTTCAGGAACATTATAGTAGTACGGAATTGAGGGGTAAATCAACCTTTTGATACCCACCAGCCTTCAAGCATCTGCATAAATAATGGATTGTTTTTACAAACTTTCAATAAAATCCATTATCATTATTGGATTATCCTAGCCTCAAATAATATTCTAAGATTAGACTAAACTTGGAATAACACAGTCTTTTATTTTTTTCACAATAAATTTATTTATCTCAATTTATTGAAAGTAGAGTTTAAGTATATCCCATTTTTTGCCTACGTACCAGAAATAGATAATATCAGAAACTTAACCAGCGAACTTAACTCAATAGAAGACCTGTTTAGGGAGCCTTCATTATTTTAATATTTAAATGTCTTTAAAACATGATTTTTAAAGTTATTTTGACTTTATATAAGATATATGTAATCCAATATTACTATTTATTTCGTAAAACGCGCACGGAATGTTTAATAACGGATATTAGAAAAGTTATTGCATATTTTCATTTTTTTAATTTGCTTTCGTCAGACGAACGTAACTCTACGTACATTTATCTCACAATTATTGGTAAAACTGACGAATCAAACAATTAATGGTTCTTTTGTGTACGAAAGTAGCTACATGTAACAATGGTTCGTTCGTCAAACGAACGTAAATTGCAATGGTTCGTTCGTAAACGAAGCACTGGGAAGCATGGTGAATCTTAATTCTTATTGAGGTGAGAGTCGAGTTATTTTAGTTTTGATCCAAGTTTATGATGATAATGTCGGCTATGATGATGATTTTGGTGGTGGTAACCACGACGATAAATGCAGTGGTATTAAAAAATAAGACATTAAAATGACAATGACGACAGCTATGATGATGGATTGTGGCGGTCATGATGAAGACGCTGAATGAAAAGGACTAATAAAGTTATAATTTACATAATAATTTAATCTCGGGAAATTTCTTAAATGTTTGTGGTACCATGACGCCTGGAACGGTACTGTTAGATAATGGCATGGGCAATTTACGGTTACTTAGATTGTTCAGTGTACCTAAAAATTAATAAAAATCTTAAGCCCCATTTATACGGCGAGAATTGCATACATAAGTATTTTTACTCATATGTAAATTTACTCACGTAAGCAAAAGTATATTTTGCTTTGCGTTCAAATAATTTATGTACCATAAGTAAATTTGAAGTTTTCAACCAATTTTGGATAATTTTCATTCTGAACATTGAACATTGAACAGTCAAGTTAGACTTGATTATCAGATAAAAATGTTTCCTTATTATTTCAGCACTGATTTGATACTGTGCTATCGAATGACAAAGGAGCAGCTATACTTGGTGATCCAGAATATCTGTCATATCAAAAACAAACATACTAATCCATGTCCGAATCACAATCCAGAAGCAAAGTAAACACTTTGGAACGGACAAGTTAGGTTACACACGTGAACTTCCACTAGGGAAGTGAGGCCGGGTGCTCCGGAAGAGTAAGCACCTCCTGTTTAGCTAGCTACACCTGCCACGTGTGTAGTCAAAATTGTGTGAAAGGAACATGGAACTATGGGACGTCAAATATATCCAGGGCAATCGTGGACACAGAGACGTCAAACGTATCAACAATACTGTGATGACGGCCATAAAACTTTTTGAGGGCCTTGATAAGCCTAGGCTTGCAATATCCCTGAGTCAAAAATTTATTTGCAAGCAGCCTACTTCGTTGTACAAAGTCCCTGTAGTGGGAACAAGCTCTACCATAGCGTATTAATTGGGAAACAAATACACCATAAGCAGGAGAAGCAGGTATATTGCTGCATAGAAAAGGAAATTTGACAATAGAAAAATTGAAGTCATCACTTTTGTCATAAAGTTTCAAATGTAGCCTTTCGCGTGCGTCATAATTCATGTATAAGTCTAAATATGAAGTAGAACTTGAGGAATCAGTCGTGTTTTTTATTTCAAGCTCACTAGGATAGATGACATTCACATAGTCTCCAAATTTAAAATTGTTAAGAGACAAAACGTCATCTATATATCTGTATGTTGAGATGAATGATTTGGCGACAATCTTCTCTCCAGATTTAACAAGGTTCTGCATAAATTCTGCTTCATAGGAATAAAGAAACAAATTAGCAAACAATGGTGCACAGTTTGTACCCATTGGTATACCGATTGTTTGCTGAAAAACTATATTACCAAACACAACAAATATGTTATCTATCAAAAACTCCAACATTTTGTTGATGGTATCTTTAGTATATCTTTGTTTGGAATCCGTATGATGCTTGACAAAATAACCAGAATCCCTGTTCAGCACCAGATATTTGTATCTTGAATTACCGTTTTTGTAAAAGAATGACAAGGGAAAAAATTCTTTTAGACGTTCTTTCAATTTAAAATAAAGGATAGCGGTGTATAGTGTTGAAAAATCAAATGTTTTTTTTATACTTTTTACATGAGATAAAGTATTAGAAGCAAGATGTTCAAGTACTTCTTTAGAATTTTTGAGAATCCACATTACATAATTATACAATTTTTGAATTTAATCATAAAATACATTAAAAAATGTCATATGACATATCCTTTAAAGACTTGGGGTTTCTCAAGCCTTATCCAAACAAACCAAATCTTACACCAGCGCAGAGCACATTTATATACCGTCTAGTTAGTGTAGAACGACAATTTGTCCTCGATATCTTTGGGTTGCTTGAAATGTCCATTGTGATGTTTGCAAAAAAGGCTTGACGCCCACATTGGTGTCTGCTTGTTCTGTAAATGGAGCGCCTGATGTTCCTCATAACATATATCAGGGATTGACATTAGCTCATGTCTCCTAAAACTCAGTCTGGGCCTCAAATGTTTACACATTTTAGCTATTTATTACATTAAAACTTCTATTTTAACTGAGCTGGGCCCTAACTCAAACATCTATATGAAACTGTAAATTAATTCTTTAGGGATCGGTGGAATGTTTTTATTGAACTTGATGGTGAAAATCATTTTGATATTGAAGATGATTATGTTTGTAATATTTGTTCTCCAAAAACACTTCATGACGACATGTCATCTCCTTTCATGGACAATTCATTGTCAAATTTGTAAAAGTTAATTTCTTTACATTCTGTGGTTGGATTTTGTTGCTAAAGCACTTTCTCCTTGAACACTAGTAAAACGTCAAATTTTGGTGACAGTTTGTCACTAGTTTTTGTGCTTTTGTCAAATAAATCTATTACAATTACAACTTTTTTAACTCTTCTTTACTGGATATTTATTACAAATCAACGAGGGATGCGGTGACTAATTAGGTTCTTTAACCGCTATTAGTTCGATCTCCTATGGTAACACCTTATGTGGTGAGTAGGTTTTCCTTACAATTGGCACCTGTTGGTTAGCTCAGTGTCAATACAATTGGATGTGTGTAATGTTAATCTGTGACATTGTATATCAGTGGACAGCACTATTAAATATTTTTTCTCTGGTACAAGGCAGATTACAAACACACCCAGTCATATTCACTTCTGCACCACATGAACCTTAATGAAAATTAACCCATATAATAACCTGCATCAATAAGTCCATGTGTTTAAAATAATTATGTAAGTAAATATTACTGTGCGTTCATACGACACTAGTACTGTAGCACAATTTGCATAACTCACATACTATAGCAAATTTGCACTTGGTCCCTACTAGCTAGGTGCAAATTTACTTACATGAGTAAAATTTGCGTATATGCAAAGTTGTTCATACGACACAATTTGCATATGTGAGTAAATTTACATATGAGTAACAAATACTTAGGTATGCAATTCTCGCCGTATAAATGGGGCTTTAGATATTTTGTTGTCAAAGAAAAAATGGCTACAATGTTAAATGTAAGCAACTCGTCCCATCAGTCATTGGGAAAAATTCATAGATATTAAAATGTGCCTAATCTTAAATATTTTATGAATAATAATAATAATAATAATAATAAGAAGAAGAAGAAGAAGAAGAAGAAGCAGCAGCAATGGATATCCTGTCCTTTCTGTTTCGTTCGTTCGTTTGTTTTTTGTGTTTGTTTTTGTTACAAATAATTGGACAACCCTTAATTATCATGATTATAACATGACCCGCGTCTGGATTATATTACGTGCTTCTTCGCATTATGATCGCGTTTTATACGGAAATAAATAAATAAATAAATAAATAAATAAATAAAATACCCATCGTCTCAAGCCTATTACAGTTTATATAAAACGTTATGTGCCTAACCTAAGAGAGACAACTTCAATTGACTACCGAATGAGTTTAACATGTGTGTTTATCATAAACATACCTAGTAGAAGTTTTCTATATTGGAAAAGTACCCCTCACTTAAACAAAATTATTTTGAAATATATTTTCACATAGACTTTAATGGGGGGGGGGGGGATAAAGGAATTCTAATCTTTATCTTTACCGGTCAGACTCAGTATTGTAGGTAGCTATAGGCCAACCTCACAAGGTGAAGGAATTATATAATTAGTTGGGTTGTTTCTAGAATATTGCTTCAATAAACATAAAACGTGCTAGCTATTTGCAACTACATATTTGATGATTATTTTAATATTTAAATTAAATGGGAAAATAGTTGCATTTTTTATTTTCATTTAATAATTTACTCCCTATGAAAATGTACACAAAGGCTCAGATAAATTAAGTAGTCGCTACTTTCATCATGAAGAAAACTTCTTTACTGTCCTGCTTTCGAAGGATGATTTGCTATCATAAATGATGTACAGGTCAAATTAAAGAGCTCAGTTTGAAATAGATTTTAGAAATTACACATGACACATCATATATAGGTACGCGTTTCACTCTTGATCGAACAATAAAATTACTTTAACACTCTCTGGTTGCTCCCCTTTCACTTCTAGTATGCTAAATTTTCACACATTTAAACTTCCCAGTCATTAAATACATGTATTAATATTTTAGCTTCTAGATTTTTGTGGTTTTTTTATAACTAGCTTATGAAACTTTTTACCCCGATTTTCATTTACAAAGTAATGAAAAGTAATGCGTCGTTTATAATGAGTTGTATGCATTCTATTTTATCAATATCATCTAATAATAAACTAGGATTTTATATTGGGTTTTTTTATTTATTTTTTTTATGTATGGTAAGTATAAGTTTCAAATTGAATAAAAAAAAAGTGATCTTGTTTTATAAATTATAGACAAAAAATATCGCTTAACTAATAAAGTATGAAATGTGATATTGCTTGTTTAAATCTGTTTCAATTGCATATGGAATTTTCTGAATGCATCTATGCAATTGTTTTCCTGAAAAAAATAGAAATACTTTTACGGTGTTTTGGGGAAATTTGCACAGGTATGATTATTGCAGGAGTCAGGATTCAAAATTGACGTTTTTTCAGCAATGGTATTAAAGCTTGATGCTTTTTTATACACCTGTGTATTATAAACGCGGGTTTTCACAATAGAAGAATGATATCTGTATCGAAAAATGGAATTTAACAACAAGCCAAAGCACCCGAAACAAGACACAATACCATATTTATTTAAGCAAAACAAGACAAGAAAGCATACACTAGGTCCCGAATGATTATTTAAGTCGGTCAAAGACGTTAGTATCCAGTGATGTGGTTATATTACTATTGGAAAGACATTAATCATCCAACTTTTTTAACGGAATTCAAAAATACGTAAATTAAAGAATTACCAACAATTCAATAGGACTTATCATCTAATTGAAACACAAGCTACATGTACATGTACCTGGATAAAAAGGACTATTATAATGAATCTAGACATAACAATTTAACCTTAAGGAGTCTTGGACCTGTGACTTTGGCATTTAAATCAATGACCTTAAAAAATCTTTCAAAATTATCATTTAACCAATACCTGAAATATTCTAATATAAATGCCTATACAACAGATTTATAAGTGTCCAGATAATTGTCAATGAACATTTCAGTATTCACTGCATGTATGTCTTTTACCTTTGAAACTATAACCATCGTCTATTTACTACCAAAATGATCATTAGGCAAATACTATACATGTCTATACAAAGAGTTTAAATTTATAGTTTTAGAGTCACTTAGCAAAATTAGTATTCGTTTGCATGAAAACAGAATTCCAATTGAGTGACACGATTAAATAGAAGAAAAAGGATAATGATGACAAATGACGATAAACAAGAGGAATCGAGAAAAGATCAAACCGAAGGCTTAAAACGAATATAGAGAGTCAAAATTGGTTTGTATAGGTGTAAAAAGTAGAATGTTTGTACATATATATAGTGATTAACATGTTGTATCAATGTTTGTTGTTCAAGTCAGTTATGGGTTTCAGTGGCTATGTTGTAACCTCACAAGAGGGTAAAAACATAGTGGACTGAAGTGCAGAATTATTGAACATAGTTATTATACATTTGGCTGGAAAATGGGGACCACATTTTGAAAATGAAGGGGAGTGTGATAGGTACGGTAACCGAGCGAACAAGTATATGTGTCACGTGATGGAAGATATAGTGTGCTCTGTGAGCTGACATTGACAGGTGATCGTGTTTGAAAGTTCTAGTGCTGGATCATTGTATGCTGAGAGAGAAAAGAGAGAAAGTCCGTAGTTTAGCAGATGCATATTACAAAATTAAGTTCTGCAGTAATTTCATAATTGTGAAAGACTTAAGATCTAACGGCAATGTATACATCGAGTCTATTTTAATATTAGGGTGAAGCGAAGGGTGGCATGGTTACAAACGTAATCCACTGTTCAGGTGTTATAACCAAACACCACCTATATATTTAAATAAAAAAGTAATTATGGACCTGTGTATTTTTATGGACCTGTGTATTTATTATGGACCTGTGTATTTATTATAGACCTGTGTATTTACTATGGGCCTGTGTATTTATATGGACCTGTGTATTTATATGGACCTGTGTATTTATTATGGACCTGTGTATTTATTATGGACCTGTGTATTTATTATAGACCTGTGTATTTATTATAGACCTGTGTATTTATTATGGACCTGTGCATTTATTATGGACCTGTGTATTTATATGGACCTGTGTATTTATGTTGATAAAACACAGACGTTTACTCCGTCTATATCATGGAAAAATAGCATCGTTTATGTAATAAGACTTATACTGGGTGGGTATGACTTTCATGAATAGGCTAGCGAGCGGACAGGCCAATATATAGACACTTAGCACACATTACTAAAATAAAAAGTACATTTGTTTCGATAATTAATAAAAACCTTTAATAACGAAATTAATCAAGTTGTCACCAGCAGGGAAGAAACATTACCAAAGTTTAAGTGTACACTGAAAACTCCGTTTGTTTTCTGTCAGAACAGTGTTTGGTGTCGTTTATCATGCTATATCATAACTGACGTATTAGTCGTATATTCATGACATAATCAGCACACCTGGTGATTTTGTGATCTGTTCCATTTGTAATAACTGTCAGAAATTAATATAGAGTGTGATGCTATCTACACAGTTTATATTTCAACTGAAAAAAGTCACTCTCAAACCCCAGACCTAGCATGTGTGATATTTCAAATGTTAAGAATCTCTAACTTTAAAAAATGAAAATAAAACAAAGACATTCACTTGTTAAAATATCATCTGATAACCAAGACCTTTTGGAAATAAGATACAACATAATAAGGAGAAAATTAAGTATTGAAAATAACAAATGAAATGTAATAATTAACAAGTCACAAATTTACTTGATATACAGAGTACTTTGAGAAATCAAAAGTAATAGAAAAAGTAAAATTAGAACTTAGTTGAAGTATCCAACAGTCGAATCCAAGAGTCCACATTTGTACAAAAAAAAACAAAAAAAAACAGGATGTTTTGTACACAAAAGTTATATTTTAAAATTTTACAGATCATTTGTTTAATTGCAATATGCACCATTTGTTTCAGTGCTTGCCCTATAATCAGTGTTCAACTTGTATTATTTCCTTGTGGTGGTTTTGGATGCTTACATGATAAATGTTTTTCTGTTGCAAATTTCTTTGTTCTATTTTATTATGTATTTTATTACTTATTGATAAAGAGGTTAAGAGGCTTACATACTTTGTATGCTCCATGTGCCTCAGGTTGAACCTCGCTAATACAGCACGGATTGCGTCATAACAATGGTGGAACATATATAAGAAAAAAATTGTAATCTATCTTTCCCTAGCAAGACAAATAATGTCAAGCATGAACATAAGCTTAAAAAGGAAAGATGATTTGAGCATATTGTGCTACAGCAAAGTATTCAAGGCACAAAACGATTTAGAATGCCAATAGAAGCAGGAGTAGAGGCAGAAGCACCGTTCCAGTTAAAAGATTATATTACATGGTCTTTATACTAGAAAAATGGACATATTTACACTTAATTTCACAAACTGTTTAGATGCAAAAACATTTTAAATACAGACACACAATTCCATAACAATCAGAAATATACATGTTGCGTATGCAGTGAACAAAACCAAACGAAACGGTACGTGCAAAGACATCGATTAATGCATCAAAAAGTTCACTGTGATAAACTAATGTATCGCTTGTATATACATTGTAATTCGTTCACAGAAATGAAGGCAGTGTTTTAACATGAAGAGTTTAAACCAACTATAAAGGTAGTAATAGTAACTATATCTCTTTCGGAATATAATTTATGTCTAACACTTATTTCGTGGGTTAAAATTTTATATTTAGACATTTATTCCTCAGTTACAATTTTATTTCGGATCCGTTTCCTATTACTCGTTGAGTAAGGCAGGGATTGCAGTCTTAGTCCGCCGTTTTATATGTTCTTTGTTTAGAACCGTTTGCCATTAAAGTTCGAGACGACTCGGATATACAAGGTATTAAACTTCCAGGATCCAAAATAACATCTAAAATATCGCCTTATGCGGACGACAGTACAGGCAGTTGTACATCTGATTTATCGATCAAAAAAGTTACTACATTGGTGTCATCTATACAGTTTAGCATCGGGGTCTGTCGAACCCTTATATGTAGTAACTACGCTATATGTAGTAACTCCGCTATATGTAGTAAAAATCTCCGTCATATGTAGTAAGGACACGTTATATGTAGTAACATTTTTGTACGTTATATGTAGTAATTGCTAGGTCACGTATAAAAAATGTTGCTACATATAACGTGACCTAGCAGTTACTTCATATAACGTACAAAAATGTTACTACATATAACGTGTCCTTACTACATATGACGGAGAGTTTTACTACATATAACGTGTCCTTACTACATTTGACGTACATTTGTTACTACATATAACGGCGTTACTACATATAGCGTAGTTACTACATATAAGGGTTCGACAGGGTCAAAATTAAATATGCAAAAAACGAAGAGCATTTGGTTGGGTAAATGGAAATCTAGGTCGGACCACCCTTTTGGCATTAGTTGGGTCAAACGGCATAACATTCTTGATATTCTTTTTGGTGACGTTTCAGCCGATGACGTTTAGCACCCTATTGGTTAAAGTTTTTAATCTTTGGTGGTCAACATTTTTGGTTCATTTGTGCATATGCCTGCACATTATTTGGCACTTTTTCAATTTTTTTTTTTTTATTATTTATTTGGCAAATTAAAGCAGAGCAACTTGCGCGCTCTATAATGTATCAAAATACCCAGTCTGGTGATCTATCAATTGTTAATATTGAATATAAGTTATAAGCATTACGCTTATTACATGTATTGAAAATTGTTGATGAGCAGACCCTAAACGTGTTTATTTTGCCACTTATTGGCTTGCTATGTCATTACGTAATGTTAATAATGTATTAGCGTCTAATTCACTACCACATAGTGATACTATATATATTCTGTTTTTTATAAACATTGATTAAGATTTTAAGTTGTGTATATTTATAGTGTTTTAAGGGGGGGGGGGTTAAAAGACAAAAATCGTAGAAGGCCTCAATCGTAAATTGTCCAGTTTTAAAAAAACCTCGTATTTCTTAAACAAACTCTGGCTCCTATGCACTAGATTGATATTTTCATAATTAACTAATAAACTTTATTTTAAATTTTGTTCAGCCCTCACTGCAAAAATAGTTTTGCTTCGGAGGTCCTAAGATGTCAATTAAAAATCATATTATGTATAAATTTCAAATATTTCTCAAACATGATTGCAGATTGTGATTTTCTATAACTAAATAACATACGAGGGAAGGTCAAAAAGTTCATAGAACGGGGTATATATAACCGCAACAAACTATACATAATTTTATTATTATGTTTCAATATAGTCCCCATTTACCCCAATGCACTTAGCCCATATTTCTTTTAGACTGTCTATGCCTTTCAAATAGAAGTCTTCGGTTTGGTCCTGAAACCATGCTTCTGTGGCAGCCTTAAGTCCAACATCATCAGAAAATCTGATTCCCCGTTAATTGGATTTCAAATTTCTAAATAGGAAATAATCACTGGGTGCCAAATCGGGACTGTGGGGTGGGTGATTAAGTTGTTCGAACTTGCATTCACGAATCGCTGCTTGTGCAATCCTTGACTTGTGCACAGGAGCATTGTCGTGAAGAAGTAATACCCCTCGGTTCAACTTTCCCCTCCTTTTTAATCTAATAGCAGCTTTCAGCTGTCTCATTAGATCAGCATAGTAAGCCCCAGTGATAGAGATTCCAGCAGGTTTATAATTGACTAACAGAACACCCTTAGAATCCTAAAACACAGTGGCCATGACTTTGCCAGCTGATGGTTGGGTTTTGAATTTCTTTAGTGGGGGTGAGCCAGGGTGCTTCCATTGCATGGACTCTTTTTTGGTTTCTGGGTCCCAATGATGAATCCATGTTTCATCACCAGTTACTAAACGTAAATGGAAGCTCTCCGGGTTATCATTATAAATGCCAAGAAGCTCCCGACTTGACTGGAGTCTTTGCAAGCGATCATGCACATAAAGGTTTCTGGTGACCCATCTTGCGGATACTTTTGACATTCCAAGATGCTTGTGGATAACCGTGTATACACTTCCATGTGAATTGTCACACCGTGGGTCATCCTTCAGTGAGGTGCGCCCACGTTTAAATTCAGCTGACCATTTTGCCACTGTGGAATAGGCAGGACCACTGTCACCGTACACCTCGACCATTCGCCGGTGAATTTCTTTGGCATTTGACCCCTCTACTGTGAGGAACTTTATTACTGCCCTAAACTCAACATTTTGATTTTCTATCATTGCTTGATGGTCACAAACTTTGAATGCTTTTGAGAATTACATAAATATGTTGTGTCAAATAAACTTGATATGTTTAAAATGGCGGAATATTGTGTTGTTTAAATAAGTAAAGAAAATGTGTGTTACGCTTGGCTGAATACGCTGTTCTATGAACTTTCTGACTTGCCTCGTATCTAGTGGCATCTTTATTTTTTTAAAAAAAGGTTTATATATATATATATATATATATATATATATATATATATATATATATATATATATGAAAACAACATGAATATTCTCTCTACTTGCTAAACCCTATTTAAATTCCGCCTTTATATCAGTTTGTATTACCTAGAACATGACATATTTTTCCCGAGATAGATTTTTGTCTATTGTTTTTCGGCACGTGTTTAACAGGTTTATAGTGGGTGAGTTATTGTTTAATCCGCATCAGCAATATTGCAGCTATTCCTGAATAAGGTTTATAGTGAGTGGGTGAGTTATTGTTTAAAGCCGCATCAGTATTATTGCAGCTATTCGCGGCTAAGGTTTATAGTGAGTGAGTGAGTGAGTTATTGTTTAAAGCCGCATCAGTATTATTGCAGCTATTCGCGGCTAAGGTTTATAGTGGGTGAGTTATTGTTTAAAGCCGCATCAGCAATATTGCAGCCATTCCTGAATAAGGTTTATAGTAAGTGGGTGAGTTATTGTTTAAAGCCGCATCAGTATTATTGCAGCTATTCGCGGCTAAGGTTTATAGTGAGTGAGTGAGTGAGTTATTGTTTAAAGCCGCATCAGCAGTATTGCGGCTAGAAAAAGTAAAAGATACAATAGTATCAATAACACAAACTATTAAAATGTAAAATAATAAATACATTTTTTAATAAAACTACAATATATTGATAAACTGATAAAAACCCAGTTATATCACAGACAATTTAGAAATAAAATACTGGGTTATATATAATAAAACAACTTTATTTTGTTATACAATTTAATTTCCCAAAGGAAATTTGATGTCCACTGACATTACTAAAAGATCTTGCATTGATAACGCTGAATAAAGAGTATCTCTTGTAGGTGCAAAGTCAACACAATCCAGCAAAATGTGTTGAATAAACTTTGGCCTTGATAAGGGATACATGGGGGGGTGCTCTCCCTTCAATATAAAAGAATGTGTAAAATAACTAGGGCCGATTCTTGCGCGTCGACGAAGCATGGTTTCATGCCTATTGTACTGGGATAAAGGTGTAAATCCAAGACAAGGCTTAACTGAAAATAATTTATTATGTTCTTGGCTATTCCAATGACTTGACCATTGATCATTGATATAATTGTATATTTATGATTTAAAACCAGTATGCGGAAGTAAACAAGCGGTAATATTTTTAGACAATGCTGCTTTAGCAGCTAAATCGGCGCTTGTGTTGCCTTTAATGCCAACATGGCTAGGCAACCAACATTAATGTATTATTTTATTAAAATCTGAAACTGCATATGTAATTGAAGTATGCAATTCCAGAATTTTACTGATAAGAGGGTGATCAAACTTTCTGCTCTTTATTGCCCGAGGGACAGATAAAGAGTCAGAGCATATAATAAAATTGTTATGAGGCGATTTTGAAATAAACTGTAAAGCAAGCAATATTGCTCTAGCCTCAGCTGTGAATATGGAGCTTTCATTTTAAGGCGAATACTTATTGTTTCGTTTCCAATAACTGCGACCGCTGAAACCCGACCAGCAGTTTTTATCCATCAGTATAAATTGGATGCCACTGTCGTAGTACCTCTCTAATAATTAATATAGTCAAACGACTATACCTATCTTTAATAGCAGCAAATTCCTGTTGATAAACGCCTTGGCTTGTTCTCGTCTTTTTATAGTTTGTTAAATCCAAAGATACGCATTTTATGCGTTTGTCAAGAAATCATTTTAAATCATATTTGTTATTTTCAAAGATGTGTACAGTTCAGAATCATTATGTTGTTTTAAGGGTCATCTTAGTAGGAAAATTCAAGTGAAAAACCATTTGGTTGAAAAATGAAAGAGTGGTACAATTATGAAATTACCTTCACAAGTGTGATGATTTATAAATAAATATAAAGATAAATTAGGAATCGCACTTCTATGACAATTTACACACGTTTAAACACGCAAAACATATATTCCCGTGAATTTCTATTGTAAGTTCATGCGCGATAATTCTAAGTTATTGATTGTGGCGTCATATATGTTCTAGTCTCTGTCCTAACAACCAGTTCTACAAGACTAAACATGTCGTACCCGAAATTTCAGTATTTTGGCCCCTCCATTTAGCAATCGGACTACAATGGCTAATTTTGTTCGCAACGCCATATAAATCAATAATCTAATCAAATGTTATTAAAGTTGCTAAGTTCAGTATTTTCTATATATAATTGCACTTTAACTCAAACGCATGATAAACTAATTCTTTGTATATAAAGTTCGTTCACCAAAATGGTAATAGTGTTTTTAACATGTAGAGTTTAAATCACCTATACAGGTAGTAATAGTATATCGCCGAATGTGTATAATCATCCCTGTTCTAGCTTATTGGTTAAAATTACCGTAATATCAAAAATGACTTGGTGTATAATTTGCATTAAGATCGTGAACTACCTTTATCTCTATGGTGGCATTTATTAAGAAAATTCAATTCTAAACAATCCCTACACTCCCTCATTTTCCCTCTTTATTCAACTATTAACCCTACACTCCCCCCATTTATCCACTTATTCATCACAGTAGACAACTACCGCGGATAGCGCCTCGCTTTTTACTCTTTTGGGCTTTAATTATGTACTGTATTACAAACAATGAAATGGTATGTGCGGTAATACGCCTTTGCATTTACTAACTCTATGTGATGAGACACATAAAAAATTAAAATACACTTTTTACAACAATTCTTATAATTCTGGTTGTTTCAGAAAACAGATTTCTTGCAGTTTTGTTTCCTAAAATTTTAAAAATCAACCTAAAATTCCGTAAATAGCTTAATTCACAACGTTCGACAACTTACGTTTTAAAGGTAGGTAATAAGTTGGGAAGATGTAAAATGTATTTTTGTGTACGTTTTTAAGTAGCTTGGCGATAAAATTACAATGAATCAGTTTTCTCAGTTTACCAGAATTATAAGAATCATCGTTAAAACGTGTCTTATATTTTAGTATTTGCTTTATCGCTCAGTGTGGGAAAATAATATAATTGTACTACATGGACACACAGTTTTATTGTTTGTATGAAAACACATAAATTATAACAGGGTACTTGAAAACGGTGATGATTAAAATATTGACTTTTAACAGTAATCACTGGTATATATACAGTTTATTAGTGTGCGATTACTTTAATCTAGTTGCGTGAAAACATATATTGGACAAAATAACTTGAACAGCACGTCTTAAATATAACTATTTGCTCATCAGTAAAATGTTTTAAAACAATTAACATACTTTTTAAACACGCAAAAAAACTATATATTCCCGTAAATTTCTGTTGTAAGTACATACGCGATAATTCTAAGGTCTACTATTTACTAAACCATTTAAAAAAGACATACACGCCAAGTTGCTTAGTTCAGTATTCTATTTATATAAGTATGCGTTAACACAAACGCATGATAAACTAATGCTTTGTATATAAAGTTCCTTTACCAAAATGATAATAGTGTTTTTAACATGAATATACAAGTATAGTTTATCACCGAATGTGTATAATCACGCCTGTTCACGCTTTATTCCTAACATTCATTCCCGTAAAATTTCTGTTTTAATTACATGCGCGCTAATACTAAGTTATTGATTGTGGCGTCATATATGTTCTTGTCTCTGTCCTAACAATCAGTTCTATAAGACTAAATATGTCGTACCCGAATTTTCAATATTTTGGCCCCTCCATTTAGGAATCCGACTACAATGACAGATTTTGTTCAAAACTCCATATAAATCAATAATCTAATAAAATATTTTTAAAGTTGCTTAGTTCAGTGTTCTCTTTATATAAGTGTGCGTTAACGCAAACGCATGATAAACTAATGCTTTGTATATAAAGTTCGTTTACAAAAATGGTAATAGTGTTTTTTAACATGAAGAGTTTAAGCCACCTATACAGTTAGTAATAGTATATCACCGAATGTGTATAATCACGCCTGTTCACGCTTTATTTGTAAAAATTACCATAATGTTAAAAAGGACTTTGTGTATACTTTGCATTAAGATTGTGAACGATCTCTATCTGTATAGTAACATTTTTCAAGAAAATTTAATTCTATACATTCCTAAACACCCCCATTGTTCCACTTATTCGACCTATTAATTAAGCCTACACTCTCATGTAGCCTGTTTTGGGATTGTGGAGGAAACCAATGGCTTTCACTAAGTGTACCGACATGATTCCCAAGCGGAATTCGAATTTAGGCGACAGGAGATACTGTGAGGTCATTTTCGGGATGGTAAAGTGCCAAAATAAAACCTGCATTCAGGATTATTTCACTTTCATCGAGATGGTCAGTTCCGGGTTATAGAGGAAAAAGTAGTGTTCGGAGGAAACTACTAACCTTCGGCAAGTAAAGACTTTCTCGCATTCGGATTTGCCCAAGTGGTTTTGAACCTAGGTGGTGAGTCACCGTGACGTAAGTTAAGGGATGCTAGACGAGCCCAGAGTGCCAATAAAAAACCTGCAGTCAATTAAGATTCTTTTACTTATATGATTGCGTTCATTTCTTGGATAGTGAAAAAAACCAGAATGTCCAGAGAAAACCACCAACCTTCGGCAAGCGAACTTGCATTCGGATCTGCCCTAGTAAAATTCCAACCTACTGACCCAAGCGGTGAGAGACACTTTGAAGTCCGTTAAGTTATGGTAGATGAAGCGAGAGTGTCCAGAGAAAATTACAGACCTTTGGTAAGCTGACAAACTTTCTCACACTAGGATCTGTATTGAGTAACCATAAGAATTTAGGCGTGGGTTGAGGAGGTGAGGTCTTTCTTCTTTAAACCTGTTTCTACCTTTCCTACGTCCTCTCCTACTCTTATGACAAGCACCAGATGTTGCGTAATCGCCAAGAGTGATGATGCCAACGATTGCTGTACCTAGATTGTTGAACCTAGATGTTGAGAGGTCATACGAGCTGTAGACCACTTGGCTATTAAGGCCCCTGGCACTGTCGGAGCCAGGCACGTAGATATTTTTGCCAGACCTTGACTTATCATAAATAATAAATTCTAAAATCCCTATTTTAATTGAGTAATATATGTATCATTTCATGAACTTAATTAATGTGAATTCACATACATTTACACGGCCATTTTCAGATTCAAGACTTGGTGTTCCAACTTTAGTAGATTGAAGTACTTGCGCGATATTTCTAAGTTATTGACTGTGGTGTCGTATATGTTTTAGTCTCTGTCCTAACAATCAGTTCTACAAAACTAAACATGTCGTACCCGAAATTATCACCATATACCTTAACAATCTAAGCAAATGTTATTAAAGTTGCTTAGTTCAGTATTCTCTTTATATAAGTGTGCGTTAAAGCAAACGCATGATAAACTAATGCTTTGTATATAAAGTTTGTTCACCAAAATGGTAATAGTGTTTTTAACATGAAGAGTTTAAACCACCTATGCAGATAGTAATAGTTTATCACCGAATGTTTATAATCACGCCTGTTCTCGCTTTATTGGTTAAAATTACCGTAATATTTAAAAATGACTTGGTGTATACTTTGCATTAAGATCGTGAACTACCTTTATCTCTATGGTGGCATTTATTAAGAAAATTCAATTCTAAACAATCCCTACACTCCCTCATTTTCCCTCTTATTCCAACTATTAACCCTACACTCCCCTATTTATCCACTTATTCAACACAGTAGACAACTACCGCGGATAGCGCCTCGCTTTTTACTCTTTTGTGCTTTAATTATGTACTGTATTACAAACAATGAAATGGTATGTGCGGTAATATGCATTTGCATTTACTAACTCTATGTGATTAGACACATACAAAATTGAAATACACTTTTTACAACGATTCTTATAATTCTGGTTGTTTCAGAAAACAGATTTCTTGCAGTTTTATTTCCAAAAATTATAAAAATCAACCTAAAATTCCGTAAATCGTTTACTTTACAACGTTCGACAACTTACGTTTTAAAGGTAGGTAATACGTTGGGAAGATGTAAAACGTATTTTTGTGTACGTTTTAAAGTAGCTTGGCGATAAAACGACAATGAATCAGTTTTCTCAGTTTACCAGAATTATAAGACTCATCGTTAAAACGTGTCTTATATTTTAGTATTTGCTTTATCGCTCAGGATGGGAAAATAATATAATTGTACTACATGGACACACAGTTTTATTGTTTGTATGAAAACACATAAATTATAACAGGTATTCAAGGTACTTGAAAACGGTGATGACTAAAATATTGACTGTTAACAGTAATCACTGGTATATACAGTTTATTAGTGTGCGATTACTTTAACCTAGTTGCGTGAAAAACATATATTGGACAAAATAACTTGAACAGCACGTCTTAAATATAACTATTTGCTCATCAGTAAAATGTTTTAAAACAATTAACATACTTTTTAAACACGCAAAAAAACTATATATTCCCGTAAATTTCTGTTGTAAGTACATACGCGATAATTCTAAGGTCTACTATTTACTAAACCATTTAAAAAAGACATACACGCCAAGTTGCTTAGTTCAGTATTCTATTTATATAAGTATGCGTTAACACAAACGCATGATAAACTAATGCTTTGTATATAAAGTTCCTTTACCAAAATAATAATAGTGTTTTTAACATGAATATACAAGTATAGTTTATCACCGAATGTGTATAATCACGCCTGTTCACGCTTTATTCCTAACATTCATTCCCGTAAAATTTCTGTTTTAAGTACATGCGCGCTAATACTAAGTTATTGATTGTGGCGTCATATATGTTCTTGTCTCTGTCCTAACAATCAGTTCTATAAGACTAAATATGTCGTACCCGAATTTTCAATATTTTGGCCCCTCCATTTAGGAATCCGACTACAATGACAGATTTGTTCAAAACTCCATATAAATCAATAATCTAATAAAATATTTTTAAAGTTGCTTAGTTCAGTGTTCTCTTTATATAAGTGTGCGT
Organism: Anadara kagoshimensis; assembly: GCA_021292105.1. Taxonomy (NCBI): domain Eukaryota; kingdom Metazoa; phylum Mollusca; class Bivalvia; order Arcoida; family Arcidae; genus Anadara; species Anadara kagoshimensis. Next base: position 16,085,365 of record CM037872.1, on the reverse strand, counting down.
TAACGCAAACGCATGATAAACTAATGCTTTGTATATAAAGTTCGTTTACAAAAATTGTAATAGTGTTTTTTAACATGAAGAGTTTAAGCCACCTATACAGTTAGTAATAGTATATCACCGAATGTGTATAATCACGCCTGTTCACGCTTTATTTGTAAAAATTACCATAATGTTAAAAAGGACTTTGTGTATACTTTGCATTAAGATTGTGAACGATCTCTATCTGTATAGTAGCATTTTTCAAGAAAATTTAATTCTATACATTCCTAAACACCCCCATTGTTCCACTTATTCGACCTATTAAGCCTACACTCTCATGTAGCCTGTTTTGGGATTGTGGAGGAAACCAATGGCTTTCACTAAGTGTACCGACATGATTCCCAAGCGGAATTCGAATTTAGGCGACAGGAGATACTGTGAGGTCATTTTCGGGATGGTAAAGTGCCAAAATAAAACCTGCATTCAGGATTATTTCACTTTCATCGAGATGGTCAGTTCCGGGTTATAGAGGAAAAAGTAGTGTTCGGAGGAAACTACTAACCTTCGGCAAGTAAAGACTTTCTCGCATTCGGATTTGCCCAAGTGGTTTTGAACCTAGGTGGTGAGTCACCGTGACGTAAGTTAAGGGATGCTAGACGAGACCAGAGTGCCAATAAAAAACCTGCAGTCAATTAAGATTCTTTTACTTATATGATTGCGTTCATTTCTTGGATAGTGAAGAAAACCAGAATGTCCAGAGAAAACCACCAACCTTCGGCAAGCGAACTTGCATTCGGATCTGCCCTAGTAAAATTCCAACCTACTGACCCAAGCGGTGAGAGACACTTTGAAGTCCGTTAAGTTATGGTAGATGAAGCGAGAGTGTCCAGAGAAAATTACAGACCTTTGGTAAGCTGACAAACTTTCTCACACTAGGATCTGTATTGAGTAACCATAAGAATTTAGGCGTGGGTTGAGGAGGTGAGGTCTTTCTTCTTTAAACCTGTTTCTACCTTTCCTACGTCCTCTCCTACTCTTATGACAAGCACCAGATGTTGCGTAATCGCCAAGAGTGATGATGCCAACGATTGCTGTAGATAAGTTGGATTTGAACCTAGATGTTGAGAGGTCATACGAGCTGTAGACCACTTGGCTATTAAGGCCCCTGGCACTGTCGGAGCCAGGCACGTAGATATTTTTGCCAGACCTTGACTTATCATAAATAATAAATTCTAAAATCCCTATTTTAATTGAGTAATATATGTATCATTTCATGAACTTAATTAATGTGAATTCACATACATTTACACGGCCATTTTCAGATTCAAGACTTGGTGTTCCAACTTTAGTAGATTGAAGTACTTGCGCGATATTTCTAAGTTATTGACTGTGGTGTCGTATATGTTTTAGTCTCTGTCCTAACAATCAGTTCTACAAAACTAAACATGTCGTACCCGAAATTATCACCATATACCTTAACAATCTAAGCAAATGTTATTAAAGTTGCTTAGTTCAGTATTCTCTTTATATAAGTGTGCGTTAAAGCAAACGCATGAAAACTAATGCTTTGTATATAAAGTTTGTTCACCAAAATGGTAATAGTGTTTTTAACATGAAGAGTTTAAACCACCTATGCAGATAGTAATAGTTTATCACCGAATGTTTATAATCACGCCTGTTCTCGCTTTATTGGTTAAAATTACCGTAATATTTAAAAATGACTTGGTGTATACTTGCATTAAGATCGTGAACTACTTTTATCTCTATGGTGCATTTATTAAGAAAATTCAATTCAAACAATCCCTACACTCCTCATTTTCCCTCTATTCCAACTATTAACCCTACACTCCCCCTATTATCCACTTATTACACAGTAGACAACTACCGCGGATAGCGCCTCGCTTTTTACTCTTTTGTGCTTAATTATGTACTGTATTACAAACAATGAAATGGTATGTGCGGTAATATGCATTGCTTTACTAACTCTATGTGATTAGACACATACAAAATTGAAATACACTTTTTACAACGATTCTTATAATTCTGGTTGTTTCAGAAAACAGATTTCTTGCAGTTTTATTTCCAAAAATTATAAAAATCAACCTAAAATTCCGTAAATCGTTTACTTTACAACGTTCGACAACTTACGTTTTAAAGGTAGGTAATAAGTTGGGAAGATGTAAAACGTATTTTTTGTGTACGTTTTAAAGTAGCTTGGCGATAAAACGACAATGAATCAGTTTTCTCAGTTTACCAGAATTTAAGACTCATCGTTAAAACGTGTTATATTTTAGTATTTGCTTTATCGCTCAGGATGGGAAAATAATATAATTGTACTACAGGACACACAGTTTTATTGTTTGTATGAAAACACATAAATTATAACAGGTATTCAAGGTACTTGAAAACGGTGATGACTAAAATATTGACTGTTAACAGTAATCACTGGTATATACAGTTTATTAGTGTGCGATTACTTTAACCTAGTTGCGTGAAAACATATATTGGACAAAATAACTTGAACAGCACGTCTTAAATATAACTATTGCTCATCAGTAAAATGTTTTAAAACAATTAAATACTTTTTAAACACGCAAAAAAAACTATATATTCCCGTAAATTTCTGTTGTAAGTACATACGATAATTCTAAGGTCTACTATTTACTAAAACCATTTAAAAAAGACATACACGCCAAGTTGCTTAGTTCAGTATTCTATTTATATAAGTATGCGTTAACACAAACGCATGATAAACTAATGCTTTGTATATAAAGTTCCTTTACCAAAATAATAATAGTGTTTTTAACATGAATATACAAGTATAGTTTATCACCGAATGTGTATAATCACGCCTGTTCACGCTTTATTCCTAACATTCATTCCCGTAAAATTTCTGTTTTAAGTACATGCGCGCTAATACTAAGTTATTGATTGTGGCGTCATATATGTTAACAATCAGTTCTATAAGACTAAATATGTCGTACCCGAATTTTCAATATTTTGGCCCCTCCATTTAGGAATCCGACTACAATGACAGATTTTGTTTCAAAACTCCATATAAATCAATAATCTAATAAAATATTTTTAAAGTTGCTTAGTTCAGTGTTCTCTTTATATAAGTGTGCGTTAACGCAAACGCATGATAAACTAATGCTTTGTATATAAAGTTCGTTTACAAAAATTGTAATAGTGTTTTTTGAACATGAAGAGTTTAAGCCACCTATACAGTTAGTAATAGTATATCACCGAATGTGTATAATCACGCCTGTTCACGCTTTATTTGTAAAAATTACCATAATGTTAAAAAGGACTTTGTGTATACTTTGCATTAAGATGTGAACGATCTCTATCTGTATAGTAGCATTTTTCAAGAAAATTTAATTCTATACATTCCTAAACACCCCATTGTTCCACTTATTCGACCTATTAAGCCTACACTCTCACGTAGCCTGTTTTGGGATTGTGGAGGAAACCAATGGCTTTCACTAAGTGTACCGACATGATTCCCAAGCGGAATTCGAATTTAGGCGACAGGAGATACTGTGAGGTCATTTCGGGATGGTAAAGTGCCAAAATAAAACCTGCATTCAGGATTATTTCACTTTCATCGAGATGGTCAGTTCCGGGTTATAGAGGAAAAAGTAGTGTTCGGAGGAAACTACTAACCTTCGGCAAGTAAAGACTTTCTCGCATTCGGATTTGCCCAAGTGGTTTTGAACCTAGGTGGTGAGTCACCGTGACGTAAGAAGGATGCTAGACGAGACCAGAGTGCCAATAAAAAACCTGCAGTCAATTAAGATCTTTTACTTATATGATTGCGTTCATTTCTTGGATAGTGAAGAAAACCAGAATGTCCAGAGAAAACCACCAACCTTCGGCAAGCGAACTTGCATTCGGATCTGCCCTAGTAAAATTCCAACCTACTGACCCCAAGCGGTGAGAGACACTTTGAAGTCCGTTAAGTTATGGTAGATGAAGCGAGAGTGTCCAGAGAAATTACAGACCTTTGGTAAGCTGACAACTTTCTCACACTAGGATCTGTATTGAGTAACCATAAGAATTTAGGCGTGGGTTGAGGAGGTGAGGTCTTTCTTCTTTAAACCTGTTTCTACCTTTCCTACGTCCTCTCCTACTCTTATGACAAGCACCAGATGTTGCGTAATCGCCAAGAGTGATGATGCCAACGATTGCTGTAGATAAGTTGGATTTTGAACCTAGATGTTGAGAGGTCATACGAGCTGTAGACCACTTGGCTATTAAGGCCCCTGGCACTGTCGGAGCCAGGCACGTAGATATTTTGCCAGACCTTGACTTATCATAAATAATAAATTCTAAAATCCCTATTTTTAATTGAGTAATATATGTATCATTTCATGAACTTAATTAATGTGAATTCACATACATTACACGGCCATTTTCAGATTCAAGACTTGGTGTTCCAACTTTAGTAGATTGAAGTACTTGCGCGATATTTCTAAGTTATTGACTGTGGTGTCGTATATGTTTTAGTCTCTGTCCTAACAATCAGTTCTACAAAACTAAACATGTCGTACCCGAAATTATCACCATATACCTTAACAATCTAAGCAAATGTTATTAAAGTTGCTTAGTTCAGTATTCTCTTATATAGTGTGCGTTAAAGCAAACGCATGATAAACTAATGCTTTGTATATAAAGTTTGTTCACCAAAATGGTAATAGTGTTTTTAACATGAAGAGTTTAAACCACCTATGCAGATAGTAATAGTTTATCACCGAATGTTTATAATCACGCCTGTCTCGCTTTATTGGTTAAAATTACCGTAATATTTAAAAAATGACTTGGTGTATACTTTGCATTAAGATCGTGAACTACCTTATCTCTATGGTGCATTTATTAAGAAAATTCAATTCTAAACAATCCCTACACTCCCTCATTTTCCCTCTTATTCCAACTATTAACCCTCCACTCCCCCTATTTATCCACTTATTCAACACAGTAGACAACTACCGCGGATAGCGCCTCGCTTTTTACTCTTTTGTGCTTTAATTATGTACTGTATTACAAACAATGAAATGGTATGTGCGGTAATATGCATTTGCATTTACTAACTCTATGTGATTAGACACATACAAATTGAAATACACTTTTTACAAACGATTCTTATAATTCTGGTTGTTTCAGAAAACAGATTTCTTGCAGTTTTATTTCCAAAATTATAAAAATCAACCTAAAATTCCGTAAATCGTTTACTTTACAACGTTCGACAACTTACGTTTAAAGGTAGGTAATAAGTTGGGAGAGTAAAACGTATTTTTGTGTACGTTTTAAAGTTAGCTTGGCGAATAAAAACGACAATGAATCAGTTTTCTCAGTTTACCAGAATTATAAGAATCATCGTTAAAACGTGTCTTATATTTTAGTATTTGCTTTATCGCTCAGTGTGGGAAAATAATATAATTGTACTACATGGACACACAGTTTTATTGTTTGTATGAAAACACATAAATTATAACAGGTACTTGAAAACGGTGATGATAAAATATTGACTTTAACAGTAATCACTGGTATATACAGTTATTAGTGTGCGATTACTTTAATCTAGTTGCGTGAAAACATATATTGGACAAAATAACTTGAACACAAAATCTTAAATATAACTATTTGCTCATCAGTAAAATGTTTTAAAACAATTAACATACTTTTTAAACACGCAAAAAAACTATATATTCCCGTAAATTTCTGTTGTAAGTACATACGCGATAATTCTAAGGTCTACTATTTACTAAACCATTTAAAAAAGACATACACGCCAAGTTGCTTAGTTCAGTATTCTATTTATATAAGTATGCGTTAACACAAACGCATGATAAACTAATGCTTTGTATATAAAGTTCCTTTACCAAAATATAATAGTGTTTTTTAACATGAATATACAAGTATAGTTTATCACCGAATGTGTATAATCACGCCTGTTCACGCTTTATTCCTAACATTCATTCCCGTAAAATTTCTGTTTTAATACATGCGCGCTAATACTAAGTTATTGATTGTGGCGTCATATATGTTCTTGTCTCTGTCCTAACAATCAGTTCTATAAGACTAAATATGTCGTACCCGAATTTTCAATATTTTGGCCCCTCCATTTAGGAATCCGACTACAATGACAGATTTTGTTCAAAACTCCATATAAATCAATAATCTAATAAAATATTTTTAAAGTTGCTTAGTTCAGTGTTCTCTTTATATAAGTGTGCGTTAACGCAAACGCATGATAAACTAATGCTTTGTATATAAAGTTCGTTTACAAAAATGTAATAGTGTTTTTTAACATGAAGAGTTTAAGCCACCTATACAGTTAGTAATAGTATATCACCGAATGTGTATAATCACGCCTGTTCACGCTTTATTTGTAAAAATTACCATAATGTTAAAAAGGACTTTGTGTATACTTTGCATTAAGATTGTGAACGATCTCTATCTGTATAGTAGCATTTTTCAAGAAAATTTAATTCTATACATTCCTAAACACCCCCATTGTTCCATTATTCGACCTATTAAGCCTACACTCTCATGTAGCCTGTTTTGGGATTGTGGAGGAAACCAATGGCTTTCACTAAGTGTACCGACATGATTCCCAAGCGGAATTCGAATTTAGGCGACAGGAGATACTGTGAGGTCATTTTCGGGATGGTAAAGTGCCAAAATAAAACCTGCATTCAGGATTATTTCACTTTCATCGAGATGGTCAGTTCCGGGTTATAGAGGAAAAAGTAGTGTTCGGAGGAAACTACTAACCTTCGGCAAGTAAAGACTTTCTCGCATTCGGATTTGCCCAAGTGGTTTTGAACCTAGGTGGTGAGTCACCGTGACGTAAGTTAAGGGATGCTAGACGAACCAGAGTGCCAATAAAAAACCTGCAGTCAATTAAGATTCTTTTACTTATATGATTGCGTTCATTTCTTGGATAGTGAAGAAAACCAGAATGTCCAGAGAAAACCACCAACCTTCGGCAAGCGAACTTGCATTCGGATCTGCCCTAGTAAAATTCCAACCTACTGACCCAAGCGGTGAGAGACACTTTGAAGTCCGTTAAGTTATGGTAGATGAAGCGAGAGTGTCCAGAGAAAATTACAGACCTTTGGTAAGCTGACAAACTTTCTCACACTAGGATCTGTATTGAGTAACCATAAGAATTTAGGCGTGGGTTGAGGAGGTGAGGTCTTTCTTCTTTAAACCTGTTTCTACCTTTCCTACGTCCTCTCCTACTCTTATGACAAGCACCAGATGTTGCGTAATCGCCAAGAGTGATGATGCCAACGATTGCTGTACCTAGATTGTTGAACCTAGATGTTGAGAGGTCATACGAGCTGTAGACCACTTGGCTATTAAGGCCCCTGGCACTGTCGGAGCCAGGCACGTAGATATTTTTGCCAGACCTTGACTTATCATAAATAATAAATTCTAAAATCCCTATTTTAATTGAGTAATATATGTATCATTTCATGAACTTAATTAATGTGAATTCACATACATTTACACGGCCATTTTCAGATTCAAGACTTGGTGTTCCAACTTTAGTAGATTGAAGTACTTGCGCGATATTTCTAAGTTATTGACTGTGGTGTCGTATATGTTTTAGTCTCTGTCCTAACAATCAGTTCTACAAAACTAAACATGTCGTACCCGAAATTATCACCATATACCTTAACAATCTAAGCAAATGTTATTAAAGTTGCTTAGTTCAGTATTCTCTTTATATAAGTGTGCGTTAAAGCAAACGCATGATAAACTAATGCTTTGTATATAAAGTTTGTTCACCAAAATGGTAATAGTGTTTTTAACATGAAGAGTTTAAACCACCTATGCAGATAGTAATAGTTTATCACCGAATGTTTATAATCACGCCTGTTCTCGCTTTATTGGTTAAAATTACCGTAATATTTAAAAATGACTTGGTGTATACTTTGCATTAAGATCGTGAACTACCTTTATCTCTATGGTGGCATTTATTAAGAAAATTCAATTCTAAACAATCCCTACACTCCCTCATTTTCCCTCTTATTCCAACTATTAACCCTACACTCCCCCTATTTATCCACTTATTCAACACAGTAGACAACTACCGCGGATAGCGCCTCGCTTTTTACTCTTTTGTGCTTTAATTATGTACTGTATTACAAACAATGAAATGGTATGTGCGGTAATATGCATTTGCATTTACTAACTCTATGTGATTAGACACATACAAAATTGAAATACACTTTTTACAACGATTCTTATAATTCTGGTTGTTTCAGAAAACAGATTTCTTGCAGTTTTATTTCCAAAAATTATAAAAATCAACCTAAAATTCCGTAAATCGTTTACTTTACAACGTTCGACAACTTACGTTTTAAAGGTAGGTAATAAGTTGGGAAGATGTAAAACGTATTTTTGTGTACGTTTTAAAGTAGCTTGGCGATAAAACGACAATGAATCAGTTTTCTCAGTTTACCAGAATTATAAGACTCATCGTTAAAACGTGTCTTATATTTTAGTATTTGCTTTATCGCTCAGGATGGGAAAATAATATAATTGTACTACATGACACACAGTTTTATTGTTTGTATGAAAACACATAAATTATAACAGGTATTCAAGGTACTTGAAAACGGTGATGACTAAAATATTGACTGTTAACAGTAATCACTGGTATATACAGTTTATTAGTGTGCGATTACTTTAACCTAGTTGCGTGAAAACATATATTGGACAAAATAACTTGAACAGCACGTCTTAAATATAACTATTTGCTCATCAGTAAAATGTTTTAAAACAATTAACATACTTTTTAAACACGCAAAAAAACTATATATTCCCGTAAATTTCTGTTGTAAGTACATACGCGATAATTCTAAGGTCTACTATTTACTAAACCATTTAAAAAAGACATACACGCCAAGTTGCTTAGTTCAGTATTCTATTTATATAAGTATGCGTTAACACAAACGCATGATAAACTAATGCTTTGTATATAAAGTTCCTTTACCAAAATATAATAGTGTTTTTTAACATGAATATACAAGTATAGTTTATCACCGAATGTGTATAATCACGCCTGTTCACGCTTTATTCCTAACATTCATTCCCGTAAAATTTCTGTTTTAAGTACATGCGCGCTAATACTAAGTTATTGATTGTGGCGTCATATATGTTCTTGTCTCTGTCCTAACAATCAGTTCTATAAGACTAAATATGTCGTACCCGAATTTTCAATATTTTGGCCCCTCCATTTAGGAATCCGACTACAATGACAGATTTTGTTCAAAACTCCATATAAATCAATAATCTAATAAAATATTTTTAAAGTTGCTTAGTTCAGTGTTCTCTTTATATAAGTGTGCGTTAACGCAAACGCATGATAAACTAATGCTTTGTATATAAAGTTCGTTTACAAAAATTGTAATAGTGTTTTTTAACATGAAGAGTTTAAGCCACCTATACAGTTAGTAATAGTATATCACCGAATGTGTATAATCACGCCTGTTCACGCTTTATTTGTAAAAATTACCATAATGTTAAAAAGGACTTTGTGTATACTTTGCATTAAGATTGTGAACGATCTCTATCTGTATAGTAGCATTTTTCAAGAAAATTTAATTCTATACATTCCTAAACACCCCATTGTTCCATTATTCGACCTATTAAGCCTACACTCTCATGTAGCCTGTTTTGGGATTGTGGAGGAAACCAATGGCTTTCACTAAGTGTACCGACATGATTCCCAAGCGGAATTCGAATTTAGGCGACAGGAGATACTGTGAGGTCATTTTCGGGATGGTAAAGTGCCAAAATAAAACCTGCATTCAGGATTATTTCACTTTCATCGAGATGGTCAGTTCCGGGTTATAGAGGAAAAAGTAGTGTTCGGAGGAAACTACTAACCTTCGGCAAGTAAAGACTTTCTCGCATTCGGATTTGCCCAAGTGGTTTTGAACCTAGGTGGTGAGTCACCGTGACGTAAGTTAAGGGATGCTAGACGACCAGAGTGCCAATAAAAAACCTGCAGTCAATTAAGATTCTTTTACTTATATGATTGCGTTCATTTCTTGGATAGTGAAGAAAACCAGAATGTCCAGAGAAAACCACCAACCTTCGGCAAGCGAACTTGCATTCGGATCTGCCCTAGTAAAATTCCAACCTACTGACCCAAGCGGTGAGAGACACTTTGAAGTCCGTTAAGTTATGGTAGATGAAGCGAGAGTGTCCAGAGAAAATTACAGACCTTTGGTAAGCTGACAAACTTTCTCACACTAGGATCTGTATTGAGTAACCATAAGAATTTAGGCGTGGGTTGAGGAGGTGAGGTCTTTCTTCTTTAAACCTGTTTCTACCTTTCCTACGTCCTCTCCTACTCTTATGACAAGCACCAGATGTTGCGTAATCGCCAAGAGTGATGATGCCAACGATTGCTGTACCTAGATTGTTGAACCTAGATGTTGAGAGGTCATACGAGCTGTAGACCACTTGGCTATTAAGGCCCCTGGCACTGTCGAGCCAGGCACGTAGATATTTTGCCAGACCTTGACTTATCATAAATAATAAATTCTAAAATCCCTATTTTAATTGAGTAATATATGTATCATTTCATGAACTTAATTAATGTGAATTCACATACATTTACACGGCCATTTTCAGATTCAAGACTTGGTGTTCCAACTTTAGTAGATTGAAGTACTTGCGCGATATTTCTAAGTTATTGACTGTGGTGTCGTATATGTTTTAGTCTCTGTCCTAACAATCAGTTCTACAAAACTAAACATGTCGTACCCGAAATTATCACCATATACCTTAACAATCTAAGCAAATGTTATTAAAGTTGCTTAGTTCAGTATTCTCTTTATATAAGTGTGCGTTAAAGCAAACGCATGATAAACTAATGCTTTGTATATAAAGTTTGTTCACCAAAATGGTAATAGTGTTTTTAACATGAAGAGTTTAAACCACCTATGCAGATAGTAATAGTTTATCACCGAATGTTTATAATCACGCCTGTTCTCGCTTTATTGGTTAAAATTACCGTAATATTTAAAAATGACTTGGTGTATACTTTGCATTAAGATCGTGAACCACCTTTATCTTTATAGTGACATTTATTAAGAAAATTCAATTCTAAACAATCCCTACACTCCCTCATTTTCCCTCTTATTCCAACTATTAACCCTACACTCCCCCTATTTATCCACTTATTCAACACAGTAGACAACTACCGCGGATAGCGCCTCGCTGTTTACTCTTTTGTGCTTTAATTATGTACTGTATTACAAACAATGAAATGGTATGTGCGGTAATACGCCTTTGCATTTACTAACTCTATGTGATGAGACACATAAAAATTAAAATACACTTTTTACAACGATTCTTATAATTCTGGTTGTTTCAGAAAACAGATTTCTTGCAGCTTTGTTTCCTAAAATTTTAAAAATCAACCTAAATTTCCGTAAATAGCTTAATTCACAACGTTCGACAACTTACGTTTTAAAGGTAGGTAATAAGTTGGGAAGATGTAAAATGTATTTTTGTGTACGTTTTTAAGTAGCTTGGCGATAAAACGACAATGAATCAGTTTTCTCAGTTTACCAGAATTATAAGAATCATCGTTAAAACGTGTCTTATATTTTAGTATTTGCTTTATCGCTCAGTGTGGGAAAATAATATAATTGTACTACATGGACACACAGTTTTATTGTTTGTATGAAAACACATAAATTATAACACGGTACTTGAAAACGGTGATGATTAAAATATTGACTTTTAACAGTAATCACTGGTATATACAGTTTATTAGTGTGCGATTACTTTAATCTAGTTGCGTGAAAACATATATCGGACAAAATAACTTGAACAGCACGTCTTAAATATAACTATTTGCTCATCAGTAAAATGTTTTAAAACAATTAACATACTTTTTAAACACGCAAAAAAACTATATATTCCCGTAAATTTCTGTTGTAAGTACATACGCGATAATTCTAAGGTCTACTATTTACTAAACCATTTAAAAAAGACATACACGCCAAGTTGCTTAGTTCAGTATTCTATTTATATAAGTATGCGTTAACACAAACGCATGATAAACTAATGCTTTGTATATAAAGTTCCTTTACCAAAATAATAATAGTGTTTTTTAACATGAATATACAAGTATAGTTTATCACCGAATGTGTATAATCACGCCTGTTCACGCTTTATTCCTAACATTCATTCCCGTAAAATTTCTGTTTTAATTACATGCGCGCTAATACTAAGTTATTGATTGTGGCGTCATATATGTTCTTGTCTCTGTCCTAACAATCAGTTCTATAAGACTAAATATGTCGTACCCGAATTTTCAATATTTTGGCCCCTCCATTTAGGAATCCGACTACAATGACAGATTTTGTTCAAAACTCCATATAAATCAATAATCTAATAAAATGTTTTTAAAGTTGCTTAGTTCAGTGTTCTCTTTATATAAGTGTGCGTTAACGCAAACGCATGATAAACTAATGCTTTGTATATAAAGTTCGTTTACAAAAATGGTAATAGTGTTTTTTAACATGAAGAGTTTAAGCCACCTATACAGTTAGTAATAGTATATCACCGAATGTGTATAATCACGCCTGTTCACGCTTTATTTGTAAAAATTACCATAATGTTAAAAAGGACTTTGTGTATACTTTGCATTAAGATTGTGAACGATCTCTATCTGTATAGTAGCATTTTTCAAGAAAATTTAATTCTATACATTCCTAAACACCCCCATTGTTCCACTTATTCGACCTATTAAGCCTACACTCTCATGTAGCCTGTTTTGTGATTGTGGAGGAAACCAATGGCTTTCACTAAGTGTACCGACATGATTCCCAAGCGGAATTCGAATTTAGGCGACAGGAGATACTGTGAGGTCATTTTCGGGATGGTAAAGTGCCAAAATAAACCTGCATTCAGGATTATTTCACTTTCATCGAGATGGTCAGTTCCGGGTTATAGAGGAAAAGTAGTGTTCGGAGGAAACTACTAACCTTCGGCAAGTAAAGACTTTCTCGCATTCGGATTTGCCCAAGTGGTTTTGAACCTAGGTGGTGAGTCACCGTGACGTAAGTTAAGGGATGCTAGACGATACCAGAGTGCCAATAAAAAACCTGCAGTCAATTAAGATTCTTTTACTTATATGATTGCGTTCATTTCTTGGATAGTGAAGAAAACCAGAATGTCCAGAGAAAACCACCAACCTTCGGCAAGCGAACTTGCATTCGGATCTGCCCTAGTAAAATTCCAACCTACTGACCCAAGCGGTGAGAGACACTTTGAAGTCCGTTAAGTTATGGTAGATGAAGCGAGAGTGTCCAGAGAAAATTACAGACCTTTGGTAAGCTGACAAACTTTCTCACACTAGGATCTGTACTGAGTAACCATAAGAATTTAGGCGTGGGTTGAGGAGGTGAGGTCTTTCTTCTTTAAACCTGTTTCTACCTTTCCTACGTCCTCTCCTACTCTTATGACAAGCACCAGATGTTGCGTAATCGCCAAGAGTGATGATGCCAACGATTGCTGTACCTAGATTGTTGAACCTAGATGTTGAGAGGTCATACGAGCTGTAGACCACTTGGCTATTAAGGCCCCTGGCACTGTCGGAGCCAGGCACGTAGATATTTTTGCCAGACCTTGACTTATCATAAATAATAAATTCTAAAATCCCTATTTTAATTGAGTAATATATGTATCATTTCATGAACTTAATTAATGTGAATTCACATACATTTACACGGCCATTTTCAGATTCAAGACTTGGTGTTCCAACTTTAGTAGATTGAAGTACTTGCGCGATATTTCTAAGTTATTGACTGTGGTGTCGTATATGTTTTAGTCTCTGTCCTAACAATCAGTTCTACAAAACTAAACATGTCGTACCCGAAATTATCACCATATACCTTAACAATCTAAGCAAATGTTATTAAAGTTGCTTAGTTCAGTATTCTCTTTATATAAGTGTGCGTTAAAGCAAACGCATGATAAACTAATGCTTTGTATATAAAGTTTGTTCACCAAAATGGTAATAGTGTTTTTAACATGAAGAGTTTAAACCACCTATGCAGTTAGTAATAGTTTACCACCGAATGTTTATAATCACGCCTGTTCTCGCTTTATTGGTTAAAATTACCGTAATATTTAAAAATGACTTGGTGTATACTTTGCATTAAGATCGTGAACTACGTATACCTTTATCTCTATGGTGGCATTTATTAAGAAAATTCAATTCTAAACAATCCCTACACTCCCTCATTTTCCCTCTTATTCCAACTATTAACCCTACACTCCCCCTATTTATCCACTTATTCAACACAGTAGACAACTACCGCGGATAGCGCCTCGCTTTTTACTCTTTTGTGCTTTAATTATGTACTGTATTACAAACAATGAAATGGTATGTGCGGTAATATGCATTTGCATTTACTAACTCTATGTGATTAGACACATACAAAATTGAAATACACTTTTTACAACGATTCTTATAATTCTGGTTGTTTCAGAAAACAGATTTCTTGCAGTTTTATTTCCAAAAATTATAAAAATCAACCTAAAATTCCGTAAATCGTTTACTTTACAACGTTCGACAACTTACGTTTTAAAGGTAGGTAATAAGTTGGGAAGATGTAAAACGTATTTTTGTGTACGTTTTAAAGTAGCTTGGCGATAAAACGACAATGAATCAGTTTTCTCAGTTTACCAGAATTATAAGACTCATCGTTAAAACGTGTCTTATATTTTAGTATTTGCTTTATCGCTCAGGATGGGAAAATAATATAATTGTACTACATGGACACACAGTTTTATTGTTTGTATGAAAACACATAAATTATAACAGGTATTCAAGGTACTTGAAAACGGTGATGACTAAAATATTGACTGTTAAGAGTAATCACTGGTATATACAGTTAATTAGTGTGCGATTACTTTAACCTAGTTGCGTGAAAACATATATTGGACAAAATAACTTGAACAGCACGTCTTAAATATAACTATTTGCTCATCAGTAAAATGTTTTAAAACAATTAACATACTTTTTAAACACGCAAAAAAACTATATATTCCCGTAAATTTCTGTTGTAAGTGCATACGCGATAATTCTAAGGTCTACTATTTACTAAACCATTTAAAAAAGACATACACGCCAAGTTGCTTAGTTCAGTATTCTATTTATATAAGTATGCGTTAACACAAACGCATGATAAACTAATGCTTTGTATATAAAGTTCCTTTACCAAAATAATAATAGTGTTTTTTAACATGAATATACAAGTATAGTTTATCACCGAATGTGTATAATCACGCCTGTTCACGCTTTATTCCTAACATTCATTCCCGTAAAATTTCTGTTTTAAGTACATGCGCGCTAATACTAAGTTATTGATTGTGGCGTCATATATGTTCTTGTCTCTGTCCTAACAATCAGTTCTATAAGACTAAATATGTCGTACCCGAATTTTCAATATTTTGGCCCCTCCATTTAGGAATCCGACTACAATGACAGATTTTGTTCAAAACTCCATATAAATCAATAATCTAATAAAATGTTTTTAAAGTTGCTTAGTTCAGTGTTCTCTTTATATAAGTGTGCGTTAACGCAAACGCATGATAAACTAATGCTTTGTATATAAAGTTCGTTTACAAAAATTGTAATAGTGTTTTTTAACATGAAGAGTTTAAGCCACCTATACAGTTAGTAATAGTATATCACCGAATGTGTATAATCACGCCTGTTCACGCTTTATTTGTAAAAATTACCATAATGTTAAAAAGGACTTTGTGTATACTTTGCATTAAGATTGTGAACGATCTCTATCTGTATAGTAGCATTTTTCAAGAAAATTTAATTCTATACATTCCTAAACACCCCCATTGTTCCATTTATTCGACCTATTAAGCCTACACTCTCATGTAGCCTGTTTTGGGATTGTGGAGGAAACCAATGGCTTTCACTAAGTGTACCGACATGATTCCCAAGCGGAATTCGAATTTAGGCGACAGGAGATACTGTGAGGTCATTTTCGGGATGGTAAAGTGCCAAAATAAAACCTGCATTCAGGATTATTTCACTTTCATCGAGATGGTCAGTTCCGGGTTATAGAGGAAAAAGTAGTGTTCGGAGGAAACTACTAACCTTCGGCAAGTAAAGACTTTCTCGCATTCGGATTTGCCCAAGTGGTTTTGAACCTAGGTGGTGAGTCACCGTGACGTAAGTTAAGGGATGCTAGACGATACCAGAGTGCCAATAAAAAACCTGCAGTCAATTAAGATTCTTTTACTTATATGATTGCGTTCATTTCTTGGATAGTGAAGAAAACCAGAATGTCCAGAGAAAACCACCAACCTTCGGCAAGCGAACTTGCATTCGGATCTGCCCTAGTAAAATTCCAACCTACTGACCCAAGCGGTGAGAGACACTTTGAAGTCCGTTAAGTTATGGTAGATGAAGCGAGAGTGTCCAGAGAAAATTACAGACCTTTGGTAAGCTGACAAACTTTCTCACACTAGGATCTGTATGAGTAACCATAAGAATTTAGGCGTGGGTTGAGGAGGTGAGGTCTTTCTTCTTTAAACCTGTTTCTACCTTTCCTACGTCCTCTCCTACTCTTATGACAAGCACCAGATGTTGCGTAATCGCCAAGAGTGATGATGCCAACGATTGCTGTACCTAGATTGTTGAACCTAGATGTTGAGAGGTCATACGAGCTGTAGACCACTTGGCTATTAAGGCCCCTGGCACTGTCGGAGCCAGGCACGTAGATATTTTGCCAGACCTTGACTTATCATAAATAATAAATTCTAAAATCCCTATTTTAATTGAGTAATATATGTATCATTTCATGAACTTAATTAATGTGAATTCACATACATTTACACGGCCATTTTCAGATTCAAGACTTGGTGTTCCAACTTTAGTAGATTGAAGTACTTGCGCGATATTTCTAAGTTATTGACTGTGGTGTCGTATATGTTTTAGTCTCTGTCCTAACAATCAGTTCTACAAAACTAAACATGTCGTACCCAAAATTATCACCATATACCTTAACAATCTAAGCAAATGTTATTAAAGTTGCTTAGTTCAGTATTCTCTTTATATAAGTGTGCGTTAAAGCAAACGCATGATAAACTAATGCTTTGTATATAAAGTTTGTTCACCAAAATGGTAATAGTGTTTTTAACATGAAGAGTTTAAACCACCTATGCAGATAGTAATAGTTTATCACCGAATGTTTATAATCACGCCTGTTCTCGCTTTATTGGTTAAAATTACCGTAATATTTAAAAATGACTTGGTGTATACTTTGCATTAAGATCGTGAACTACCTTTATCTCTATGGTGGCATTTATTAAGAAAATTCAATTCTAAATAATCCCTACACTCCCTAATTTTCCCTCTTATTCCAACTATTAACCCTACACTCCCCCTATTTATCCACTTATTCAACACAGTAGACATCTACCGCGGATAGCGCCTCGCTTTTTACTCTTTTGTGCTTTAATTATGTACTGTATTACAAACAATGAAATGGTATGTGCGGTAATATGCATTTGCATTTACTAACTCTATGTGATTAGACACATAAAAAATTGAAATACACTTTTTACAACGATTCTTATAATTCTGGTTGTTTCAGAAAACAGATTTCTTGCAGTTTTATTTCCAAAAATTATAAAAATCAACCTAAAATTCCGTAAATCGTTTAATTTACAACGTTCGACAACTTACGTTTTAAAGGTAGGTAATAAGTTGGGAAGATGTAAAACGTATTTTTGTGTACGTTTTAAAGTAGCTTGGCGATAAAACGACAATGAATCGGTTTTCTCAGTTTACCAGAATTATAAGAATCATCGTTAAAACGTGTCTTATATTTTAGTATTTGCTTTATCGCTCAGGATGGGAAAATAATATAATTGAACTACATCGACACACAGTTTTATTGTTTGTATGAAAACACATAAATTATAACAGGTATTCAAGGTACTTGAAAACGGTGATGACTAAAATATTGACTGTTAACAGTAATCACTGGTATATACAGTTTATTAGTGTGCGATTACTTTAATCTAGTTGCGTGAAAACATATATTGGACAAAATAACTTGAACAGCACGTCTTAAATATAACTATTTGCTCATCAGTAAAATGTTTTAAAACAATTAACATACTTTTTAAACACGCAAAAAACTATATATTCCCGTAAATTTCTGTTGTAAGTACATACGCGATAATTCTAAGGTCTACTATTTACTAAACCATTTAAAAAAGACATACACGCCAAGTTGCTTATATTAGTTCAGTATTCTATTTATATAAGTATGCGTTAACACAAACGCATGATAAACTAATGCTTTGTATATAAAGTTCCTTTACCAAAATGATAATAGTGTTTTTTAACATGAATATACAAGTATAGTTTATCACCGAATGTGTATAATCACGCCTGTTCACGCTTTATTCCTAACATTCATTCCCGTAAAATTTCTGTTTTAAGTACATGCGCGCTAATACTAAGTTATTGATTGTGGCGTCATATATGTCCTTGTCTCTGTCCTAACAATCAGTTCTATAAGACTAAATATGTCGTACCCGAATTTTCAATATTTTGGTCCCTCCATTTAGGAATCCGACTAAAATGACAGATTTTGTTTAAAACTCCATATAAATCAATAATCTAATAAAATGTTCTTAAAGTTGCTTAGTTCAGTGTTCTCTTTATATAAGTGTGCGTTAACGCAAACGCATGATAAACTAATGCTTTGTATATAAAGTTCGTTTACAAAAATGGTAATAGTGTTTTTAACATGAAGAGTTTAAGCCACCTATACAGTTAGTAATAGTATATCACCGAATGTGTATAATCACGCCTGTTCACGCTTTATTTGTAAAAATTACCATAATATTAAAAAGGACTTTGTGTATACTTTGCATTAAGATTGTGAACGATCTCTATCTGTATAGTAGCATTTTTCAAGAAAATTTAATTCTATACATTCCTAAACACCCCTATTTTCCCACTTATTCGACCTATTAAGCCTACACTCTCATGTAGCCTATTTTGGGATTGTGGAGGAAACCAATGGCTTTCACTAAGTGTACCGACATGATTCCCAAGCGGAATTCGAATTTAGGCGACAGGAGATACTGTGAGGTCATTTTCGGGATGGTAAAGTGCCAAAATAAAACCTGCATTCAGGATTATTTCACTTTCATCGAGATGGTCTGTTCTGGGTTATAGAGGAAAAAGTAGTGTTCGGAGGAAACTACTAACCTTCGGCAAGTAAAGACTTTCTCGCATTCGGATTTGCCCAAGTAGTTTTTGAACCTAGGTGGTGAGTCACCGTGTGACGTAAGTTAAGGGATGCTAGATGACACCAGAGTGCCAATAAAAAACCTGCAGTCAATTAAGATTCTTTTATTTGTATGATTGCGTTCATTTCTTGGATAGTGAAGAAAACCAGAATGTCCAGAGAAAACCACCAACCTTTGGCAAGCGAACTTGCATTCGGATCTGCCCTAGTAAAATTCCAACCTACTGACCCAAGCGGTGAGAGACACTTTGAAGTCCGTTAAGTTATGGTAGATGAAGCGAGAGTGTCCAGAGAAAATTACAGACCTTTGGTAAGCTGACAAACTTTCTCACACTATGATCTGTATTGAGTAACCATAAGAATTTAGGCGTGGGTTGAGCAGGTGATGTCTTTCTTCTTTAAACCTGTTTCTAGCTTTCCTACGTCCTCTCCTACTCTTATGACCAGCACCAGATGTTGCGTAATCGCCAAGAGTGATGATGCCAACGATTGCTGTAGATAAGTTGGATTTGAACCTAGATGTTGAGAGGTCATACGAGCTGTAGACCACTTGGCCATTAAGGCCCCTCCGACTGTCGCAGCACGTAGATATTTTCGCCAGACCTTGACTTATCATAAATAATAAATTCTAAAAGCCCTATTTTAATTGAGTAATATATGTATCATTTCATGAAATTAATCAATGTGAATTCACATACATTTACACGGCCATTTTCAGATTCAAGACTTGGTGTCCCCACTTTACCTGATTACGGTAGGTTGAGTTTAGAGAAGAATTCGTTTGATTAAAAAACAACAATGATTAACAACAACACGGGTCGAGTTAAAGTAATAGAACATGCATATTTTAAGAAAACTATGGGGTACGCTTGGTTTAAACATGATTAACTAAATGCTTTCCTGTATTTTGTTTATCAATAACTCTCGTCGGTTAGGTCTATAAAGGGACCTGTTACGCCGTGTTATGTAATAAATGCCAAGTAAAATAATACCCATCTTGTAGTGTAATAATTTTTTTCGTGTAAAATGTTACTTTAAAAGTAATAACACCTAGGTAATGTAATACAAAACGACGTGTAATGTAATAAAACAAGGTTTCGGGTTTCGCGTTATGCAATAAAATTTCCGTGTAATTTAGAAATGAAATTGGGCAAGTAAAGGGTCGACGTTAATAAATAGAAACGTCACTTGCTGTAAAACGTCAAGGTAATTTTAAGTCAGTAAGGATGCATTGCCTTTCTTCTTCATGCTACATGGAGTCTGTTATGTCTAAAGCCCTCTTGGTCCATATCATTAAAAACATATTACATTAAGTGAGAATGACCTGCAACTGCGGTCAAGATAAGTCTACACCTGTCCTTTACCCTTGACAAAATCAGTTCAAGGTCAACGTCAAGGTCAAGTGGTTGGAACAAAATTGTCGGCACTTAATTTGCCAAATTTCATTGTTACATTACACGTAAATTTTATTACATTAATCGAACCTTGTTTTATTACATTACACGTCGTTTTTATTACATAACCAGGTTTTTTTACATTACACGAAATACATTATTTCACTACGAGGTGGGTATTACATTACTTGGCATGTATTACATAGCCCGGCGTAACAGGTCCCTAGAATTACCGGATCGGCTCTTTTTTAAGATATAGTGAAAAAATATATTATGTTTTATATAATGCAGATAGTGTATACAATTCATTAAACAAGACAGCCAATAGGACCTGTATCGCTCACCTGGTGCGCATTAGCTCCATTAGCATGAAAGTCAAAGTAAAATCTATTCCAAACTATAAAGAACTTTAGGCAGTGATTCTATATAGGAAGTTTTATGTCTTCATGCCTTTTAATTCGTAAGAAGAAGTCATATTTAGCATTTTTACAAAAAATGTCATGGTTACCATGAAGGAATATCAGGGTCAAATCTATTTGGAAACTTTGTAGAAATCAACACATCGATTCTATAACTGAAGTTTGATGTCCATAGAGTCATTTTTAGCATTTTTACAAACCAGTTCACTGTGACCTTGAGCAAAGGCCATGTCAAATCTTTTTGCAAACTTTGTAGAACTTAACACACTGATTGTAAACCTGACGTTTTATGTCTATAGACCTTCTGTTTCATGAGAAAAAGTTATTTTAAGCATTTTCAGAAACATTGTCACTATCATCCTGAGCACAGTTAAGGTCAAATTTATTCACAAACTTTGTAGAACGCACTACTATGAATCTATATATGGATTTTGGTGTCTATAGTCCCTTGGTTACTAGAACATGTAGAAGATGTCATCTTAACGTTGTTACATAAAAGGCCACTGTGACCTTGAACTAAGGTCAAGGTCCAATCTATTCGCAAACTTTGTAGAACTTTTCATGCTGGCATATGATATGGCTTTCACTATGTTTTATTCTGTTGATCATATACTTTAAATTTTACCATTTAGTAATGAATTACAGAAATTTGCCCTAAATATGACAAAACATTCAACTCTACACCAATTAAACGAAAAATCCATTACTTCAAATACTTCCAATCACATATTTCTCATCATATGAACCTTTGTAAAGCTTCATGGTGATGCGATCGAAGGATTTTCTAACTTAGTCGAGTTGACACTCCCATATACTCAATACTTGAACCTAGAAATGTTTTTTCCTATGAAGTTGTTTTTGCTGTTTTGTATTCTATAGGGTCCCTAGAGTAAAATTAGGTTAGTTGCCCTGGAGGCAACATTGGGCAAATTAAATAATTTGCATATATCCAAGATGGCTGCCTGACGCCATATTGAAAATCTATCTTTTGTAAGAATTGTTCTACAATAGCTTGCAATATACCGTTTCTTATGTTTTTAGGGATGAGGAACTTATTTGTGTTGTTGTTTTAAAATTTTGGACATTTTGAAAGTATATTTAACAATTGTGACCAGACAAGGGTTTATTATAATTAGAATAACTCACCATATCACATTCAATGCTGTGTAACTTAATCATGCATCTTGATACGTTTTGATTAAAAGGTCATAAATGAGGCTCGAACAATGATAGTTTTGATATTTTGATTAACTATTTCCACTCCAAATGGCCACTATGAGACACACGTTATAAATACAGACTTCCATGTTCATCCATCTGGTATAAGTGAAAAGGTAGTGCACGGTGAAGATTTGGCTTACTTCTGGTGTCTAAACTTACCCAAGTTACCATTAAGCAACATCTTGACATATAAATTATACTGGGCTGTAGAAAATAATACCTATTTGTATCCTGATTAACAAACCCAACAAATAGTTTTATTGGATGCTGGACATGTACAATATGCTGGTAAACTTTCTCAGTGTCTGCTATAAACACATGCGTGTCCTGTCGAGGATATTGCATGTTGACACCATAGTGATTATTAGGATGCTGTCTTGGTTAACCAGTTTGGAGTACAAACTGCTATCAAATTTGAAAAAGGCATGACTCTCTAACCTGATCCTTTTAGTGGGTAGATTGGTGCTTCTCTGATCGATTGGAATGAATATATTCTGAATGTGATACGGACCATAACTCAAAGAGTTCAATCCTCGATGTTTATTGGATATATATGACCAAAATGTATTGCTTATTCAAACTCCCTCTAAATAAAAACAGGTCATAAGGCAATTGTTCACAAAATTGCTTCAAATGTGTCAATGTGGTGAATTCAGTTGCAATGGATGTGAAGACTGAATACGAGTACAATCCAGTCTACCTGATGTGTTTATAATGCCATCATTTGCTCTATAAAGATGATAAAGACAATTCGTTTCAAAGCGACGCTGTCAAGATGCAAAAACAAAGCCAGTTGTTGATCTTTGAAACGTGTTTCTTTGGTTATCGTTGTTTGGACAGCAAGGGCAGTTTGAGCAAAGCTTCTGCTTGCATTTGAAATTGGTTCTGTTTCTTTTTGACATTGGTAGAAAATAGTTGTCATTGAGAAAGGAATGAAGTCAGCTCTAGTCAAATCGCTTTGTGGAGTTCTTCACCCAAAACTCACAATCACAATGATTCACAGTTTTTCTACCACATCTCTTGATCACATGGCGATAACCCATCAGATTTCATTGCATCAATCCAAAAAGGTCATATTGGTACCCAGACACTTCAAAGAAAATCTTGTTTTTCGACAAATACCATCTCATATATTCTAAGAAACAAGGACAGAGGGAACACCACAGAAATATGTATATGATTGTGGATTCGGTCATGATGAATCCGGCATAACTATGGTATCGTATGTTCTCCAGGCTGCACAGACAGGTCATGATATCATTTGTGTGCTGATTGACGACACAGATGTTTTTGTTTCCCTAGTGTTTTGGGTGTATAAGCATGAGAACAATGTGATGTACAGATGTAGTTATAGACAAGTATAGAAGTTTTTGAACATCAATGCAACTATCTATGGTCCTGATTTGAGATGTCTTGAACTGCCAGGCATGCATGCTGTAAGTGCCACGGTCTTGGTCTGAGATGTCTTGAACTGCCAGGCATGCATGTTGTAAGTGCCACGGTCTTGGTCTGAGATGTCTTGAACTGCCAGGCATGCATGCTGTCAGTGTCATGGTCTTGGTTCGAGATATCTTGAACTGCCAGGCATGCAATGAGTAAGTGCCACGGTCTTGGTTTGAGATGTCTTAAACTGCCAGGCATGCATGCTCTCAGTGTCATGGTCTTGGTTCGAGATATCTTGAACTGTCCGGCATGCACACTGTAAGTGTCATAGTCTTGGTTCGAGGTGTCTTGAACTGCCAGGCATGCACACTGTAAGTGTCATGGTTTTGGTTAGAGATTTCTTGAACTGTCAGGCATGCACACTGTAAGTGTCATGGTCTTGGTTCGAGATGTCTTAACTGCCAGGCATGCTTTCTATCAGTGTCATGGTATTGGGTTGAGATGTCTTGAACTGCCAGGCATGCATGCTCTCAGTGTCATGGTCTTGGTTCGAGATGTCTTGAACTGCCAGGCATGCACACTGTAAGTGTGATGGTCTTGGATCATGATGTCTTGAACTACCAGGCGTGCATACAAACTCTTATTCTCCTCATTTAGCTGATGTTCTTGGTTAACAAAGATCACAAATAACTTTATGGGATCTGAACCATTCTTTGTTATTCTCTATTGCCAGCCAGTAGGGAAAACTGTGACGTTTCCTCAGGCTCTTCATTAAGAACACCAAAGTCTTATAGTTTTAACTTTGTATCAAACATTTTCTGTTGTTGCACCTTTAGTTAATGTTGTGAAAAGGTACCGACAGTCAAGATCCTCCTGAGCAGTATGAGATGATAACCGATTTCGAATTGAAATTCAAAGATCAATTCTCATTACATGTTATAGCGAAAGGATACCCGGTGCCCCAAGAACTTCTTTGTCATGTTATGTCAATGTCAGGCACAAAATCATAAGTGCAACACACAAGGACATGCTTGCCTAAAAATAATCCTGTACATCATTTTGTAACTGTTCTGGAGAAAGGGAGTGTTTAAATTTGTACACAAGGTTAAATAGTTATTTGACACATATGGTCAGTCATTATAGACATGATGGTATTTAATGTAAAACTAATGCCAGAATTGAGTTGCCCCTGCCTAAATACCCCTGCAAAGATGTATGACAATCTATTATAAATTTGTTTTTGTACAAAATCAATATTTCAAGATGGCGTCCGTCGGTCATCTTGTGTTTATAGCTTATTGTGTGAGTTAAGTGTTCCGTATGTAAAAATTAACACCAGAAATGGGTTTCTCATGCTTGAAAACACCTAAAAGGATATATTACAACCTATTGGAAGATATTTTATATCGCAGTATGTATTTCAATTTGACGTTTGGCGGCCATTTTGGATTTATGTATATTGTGCAAGTTGCCCAAATTTGCCCGAAGGGCAACTAAGTTAGTTTTGTTCAAGGACCCATAAGGAAAACAAAACAGCAAAAAAAACTTCATAGGAATGAACATTTCTAGGTTCATAAAATGCCTACTCGACTAACTTATATACATTGTACAGTTATTAGATCTATTTTTCCGAGTAACCAGTCTGATGTGACTTTTCCGACTTGGCACGTGCAGTCGGTGATATGGCGTCATTTTAGCCGTTTTAAAACATACAGAAACTACGAAGTATATGATAAATAAAACGAACATAAAAGTTGAGGTGAATAATGTTGATGTAAATATAGTTGCCTAATTTCCGAAATAATATATGTCCAAGCATATAATTAATCACAGTATCTTAAATATAATTCATTTTATATAGAAGAAAGAAACTGAAAACGTACACGTGTACTTGACAACAGACAACACAACCAAGAACGTGACAGAATGCGAGTAAATGATAAACAGTAAAACAAGACAAGGTAAGGAAAGACAAACACATACTGGGGACACTGATGATAAAATTGTATTATACGTATTAAATATATCATAACAACAATATTTGAATACTGGGGTAAACGATAATTATGTTAGCGGTTTGAATGGAGTTTGAGAGATATCTGGCAGACCAGACAACATGGATGCCATGAATAAGGCTTGACATCATAGACTTGAGAACCAGTCAAGTTATCAATGCATACTCCTCAGCTTCTGAAATGTTCTATAAATGATGATTTCGGTTGGTGCTCGTCTTATTATCAAAGTGACGGACAATGTAGCAAATGCGACACCGCAAACATCTGTAACGTTTAACATGCGGGAATCTCTCATTTAGTATTCAATTTAAATAATGAATATATATTGGGATTAACATACAAAATCAAACTACAAATTTCAAGCATGTTTTGTATTTGAAACAAAGAAAATAAGAATAACTGATACAAACTCATACATTATATTAAATTTATAAGAATATCACTGTTCGATTCACAAGACATCTTTTGGGATAAAAGAGTTTGAAATATCATTTAAATTAGAATTGTCAATGCAAAAAATATTTAAATTTAACCACTAAGTACGAGATAAATAAAAATAAAACATATATACGCGTAAAACATTAGATTGAAAACATCGACAAGTCGACCCTAGGAGACACTCAAGTATCTGTTTGTGTTTATTCACATATCCATGTAATAATTGTATTAGCAAACGGTAGTTTTACATATATGCCCGTTTCTTTACAATAAAGGCTCACATTTTAAGGATATATAAATGATCGTTATCCTTAATAGCTGAGGATTGTATTGATTACTTTATTACATCTACACAAATAAAAGGTTAAATGTTCAGACTGAGAAAAGACGAGTTACTCCTCTTTGCTCAACACTTTTAGGGCACGGGGGGGGGACTATTTTGGCGTAATTTCTGAAAGGTTTGTAAAAGACATAAATATGATTGCTTTGTTGAAATAAGGATGGTAATATACCTCACTTAACACCCATTACAAAATTATACACATCAACTTAAAACAGTCAGTGTAGTTACGTTTAAACCACATTAATATCGTATTAAAATACCACCACTTTCAGTAGTGCAATTATTTTATAATATATGAAATTACAATTTATCTTTTTGTCTACAATTACTGGAAGTAATATCAGTATAAGGATTAAATCGTTTACTTATAATAAAAAAGTAACAAAATTGGTCAAATGTGGCCAGTAAGAGCACGGCCGTCAATAAACCATTTAATGTAGATATAATTGGTCATTACACATATACCTGTCTGAAGTCTATAGAATCACTTTTATTACATAATTCACATTTTGAGTACATAATACATAATGCATAATTTTGTCAGATAATTAGGTACCGTTTAGCCAATCAGAAGACTTGTAACAAAAGGGTCCCTAGAATAACCGAATCAGTCCTTTAAATCTGAAAAATTTATCAAATCTAACTATTTAATTTTTTTTAGATCACCTGGCTAAAGCCAGCTTGAGATTATGGTATGACGCAGCGTGTGTATGTGCGTACGTCCGTCCGTAAACTTCACTTTAACATCTTTTGGTGAAACTTGCGTGGTATCATCCAGAAGAAATGCCATTTGAAGTTTGCGATTATGACCTCGACCATCGTTCAAGGTCAGAATGGCTAGAAAATGTGAAGTATGTGTTTATCACTAAAATCACTGCTTCTGATGAACCAAAAGATCTATAGGATCCCCAAACTGAATATACATAATCAGCTAAAGCCCTCGGTCTGACATATATGGTGTCTGTCGGATATGACATATGACATGAATTTCACCATGCATTATTCTTTATTTTGTAGTAAATACGTAGTTTCTGCATGCTTTGACGCGGTTAAAATGACGTCATGCATATCACCGACCGAACACACCCGGTCGAAAAAGCCACATCACCGACCAGATATTGATATCAGACTGGCTACTAAGAACAAATAAATCTAATTACTATATCAGTTAGAAAATTCTCAGATGACATTCTTACGCCTTATAAAGGTCTCCCGACAAAGAATATTATGCGAATGAAATTA
The DNA here is from genome assembly GCA_021292105.1 of Anadara kagoshimensis. Taxonomy (NCBI): domain Eukaryota; kingdom Metazoa; phylum Mollusca; class Bivalvia; order Arcoida; family Arcidae; genus Anadara; species Anadara kagoshimensis. The sequence continues at coordinate 16,057,591 of CM037872.1, read as the reverse complement.
TTTGGAGGAATCTAGTTAAAATAGTCTAATTGCCGTTGAATTTTGTTTGATATTCTTGATAAATATCTGTAAAGTATGTATTTCTCTTAAATTATCAAAATTTTAAGTTTATGATGAACAGAATAAAAAACATGGTGAAATCCATTTCATATGCCATATCAAACCTCGGCTAAAGCCGTGGGTCTGATATGTGGATCTCGGTCAGATATAGCATATGATATGGATTTCACCATATATTATACTATAAATATAGATGATGTTTTAAATTTGGGGACCATGTGAATGTCATCTATCCTAGTGAGATTGAAATAAAAGCTGCGACTGATTCATGTTTCAATTAAAAACAAACATACCAAACCATGTCCGAATCACAAGCAGCAAAGTAAAAACGTTAGAACTGGACACCAATTATGACGCCAAAGAAAGGCTACATATGAATCTCTTATGACAAACGTGGTGGCTACTAGTAGACTAAGCATCACCTAGGGAAACACTATAAGACCAGATAAGCATTGTTTATCAAATATGACTACTTCTAAAAAAATTAAATTCCTCAAAAAACTAGGCTATGGTTATTCGCTAAAATTATTGCCTGAAGTCTTTCTGCATGAAATTAAGTGGAAAATCCTTCACTATTTTACATGCCCCCAAACTGTTACATGACAAGTTAATGCGGTCGACCAGTCTTACATACGATATATATCATTGTAATGTTCAGATGAATTATCGCCCGTATTAGCATTTTTTCGACGACAACTAATAACAACCATTATTAGTGACACAAACAGACCATAATGATGATTACCGTTGTCAACTGATAATGACTAGTAAAATATATTATGTCTTATTGTGTAAGAGTGATTCAAATAAACCGCACGTAATGACCACATTGTCGTTCGTTACAACAGCGTAAAGACATGTTAATGTGATGTCCCATTATTTAAAGTGATACATTATGACATTTTAATCTGCTAAACTGGTTATGCAATAAAGCATACAACAATCACATTGGTTAGTTATATGTGAAAGTAGAGTTTTGGGTTGATGGTTCATGATTCCTGTTACACTTGTTTGAATTGTCTATTGCCAAGTAAACTTTTAAATAATTGTTAAATAAACATAAACAAGGGGGTTGTTTGGTATGTAAAGTGTAATCTACCACAGCACAACGACTGTTTGCATGACTCCCGAGGTTGATGGTGATACGATTAAAAAACTATATTCTAACGATATAAACACGTGTCTTCTGTTCTTAGTTTTAAAATTATAGTAATTGCAATGGAGACGAGTTGAGAATATTGAAGAAATGAAGGCGTACTAGTATATAAAAGCAAAAAAGAAACATACTAACCATGTCCAAAGCACAAATCCAGAAACATAGTAAAACCTTTGCAACTAAACTGACAAGTTAGATTAAACACGTGAACTTCGATCAGAAAGTGAGACCGGGTGCTCCGGAAGTGTAAGCACCTCCTGTTTAGCTAGCTACACCCGCCACGTGTGTAATGAAAATTGAGTGAAAGGAACATGGAACTACGAGACGTGAAATATATCTAGGGCAATCCCAGACACAAACATCAAAATAAAATTGTGATAACGGACATAAAACTTTTTGAGCGCCATGATAAGCTTAGGCTTATCCCTGGATCGACAAATTACTTATAAGCAGTTTGCTTCGTTGTATAAAGTTCTCATAGTGGGAACAAGCTCTTCCATGGCGTAGTTCGCACAAACCTAGGTCATTCTTGAATACAAATGTTTACTGAATTGGAGAATTTAATGGTAGGATACCTTATGACACAGTCGGTAGACGAAGAAAGAAAATTCTGACTGACACAGATGCAGCAAAATCCGGTCGACCTGTTGGTATATCGAAATTGCGGGGGCATTTCATTTTGATGCGCTTTTTGAAAGTGCGAAAGATTTCTGTCAGATTGAGCCCACATATATTGACAGATGACCAAAAACTAATACGACTACAAACCGCCATTGCTCAAAACGTTTCTTAAATTCAAATTTCAAAGCAGTAAGAAAAATAAGAAACGAAATATGGCTAACCAAACACAGTAAAAGGTCTGAAATTGCCATCAGAAGCATAACCACAAGGAAGGTTCTATTGTAAATTCTTCTCATGTAATGGTATAGCCGTACAAATTCCGGTGCCGAATGGCAAAAATTGTAACAAGTCGGTATTATCAAAATTTTATACTAAGAACCTCAGGAAATATCTTAAACGACGTCCTTTGTCAAAATATAGGCATGTTCGTCTACTTCATGATTATGGCCCATCATATACTTCTGAGCTTGTGAACCAAATAATGAAGTAGGAAAAGGTAACTGTTTGGCCACATCCACCATACTTTCCAGATCTAGCCAAATGTGACTTTTCTTTTTTCTTAAGTGGTCATTGTTAAAAAAACCGACAATTTTGGCTCAGCCATTAGTCAGTGTCTCATAGGGCTAAATCAGCGTACCATTTCAGAAATAAAAACAGAGATTGAAATTATGTATTTCAAACTGTGGAGAATACTTTGAAAGGATGTAATGTTCATTTCACTATTTGAGTCGAATTCTTTTGAGATATCATGCATTGCACCATACAATAAACTACCCCCGTAAATAACTACCATAGCACAACTGATAATTATAACATTATTTTCTAATCGAAACTCCCAAATATGCTTTAATACACACCTGAGGATGTCAACATAACCTGTCTTTTCCGATCATGGGTAAATTGTTGTTTTATCTCCGCGTTTCAGATTGAAATTTATGTTTAAGCACATTCATTCACATATGATCCATATAATGTTGGTTTATGACAAGAGTATGTTGAAATATGGAAGCTCGTCGTAATCAAGGTAGGTCAATACTAAACAACTCAACATTCTGTCACACCTTTCAGAAATAAAACACTTTAAAGTTCTTAAAGTTTTTGTTTTCAAATATGACACGCTCGAGAGACTTTATGCGGTTTAATTGAAGATCAATGACGTATTAAAAATATCAAAGTCAATCAACTTCTCATATAATGTATGTGGCAGGTATATGTAATTCGCAATTTGAAATAACAATTTAAAACATAATCAAAAAGTTACACACAAGTCAAAGAATATGGTGATAAAATGAAGTCTCTTTATGATGTCTTGTCTGCGTTAGATCATTTGGATTTTAATGATAATGATATTTTAAACTGGTGTAGATAATATTATCACCAAGTCTTCATGACAAAATATGTGATAATTGTTTTTTGAGAATCGCCTTCCTAATTCGCCTCCATTCAAACGACCAGGAATTTAATTATATGATCCCACAACTTAAATGGATTAGAATCATGTTCTGAGAATTCCAATAGGGTTCAATGATGTTTCTAGGAGGAACTTGTGTAAAAAAGATCAGGTGAAAAATAACGGAGAACGGGAAAAAGGAAGAAAAGCAATACATTTTCCAATTAGTATATTACGCGGAAGATTTAACTAAAAAGTAACTGTTGCAAGCACCAACAACCAGGCATTGTACCTTCCATATGAACACTAGAATTATATACTACATTCCAGAAAGTATTAAAAAATAAAATACAATTATCTTATGTACCACCGGAAGTACATAGCAAATTTCATATACTTCATAAATTAAATTTCAAATTAAAAGTCAAACACCATATATGTATTTCGACTTCAGAAGATTTTCCTGTCTAGCTATCTATCAAAATGGAGAATGCAAGAAAGATGAAATTATGTTGTGAAATATATCCAGGATAAATTTTAATGTATACCAATAATATTTTCATGATGACTTGATAGAAGTTTCCATATATTGTTATTTTTTACCTCCCACAAACTTAAGTCCATCATTATAAAGTCATGTGAGGGTCACGACTTATTCCTTCCGAGAGCTTTGATGAAGTTTTACATATGTGATTGCAATTAATGGTTCAAGGGTCTACGATATCTTTAACCGAGTTTATAGCTTAAATTTAAAAGTAACGGCGAGTGCATGTTAAATTTTTTCATGCCACGTTGTTTAAAGGACACTTAAAAATATTTAAATGATCTTCATTGATCCAGAGTGCGTGTGTCATTAACTCTCGTGTCATTTAATGCTCTTGTTTGTAGTGAAGTGTTAATTGTGTGTGTTTCCGCTATAAATTCCCTTTCTATTTAAGTAATTATTTAATCAAGGAAATTTATTCGATCCATTTTTTATTTCATTTTCTCGCATTTTTTCCACACCTTTTAGTTTCTGTCTGAATCGACCCATATTGCACGTTGCTGTCTCAAGTTGCAACATACAATGAATATTATTACAATTCGTTTGTTTACAGTTCCGTAATTTCAGTCATGATGTAGTATAAATAATTGTAACATTTATGACAATTTGTAATTTAACATAGTGAAAACGCGCCTTATAATAATTATCGCGTAGTAATTATCCATCACGGATGTCATTTGTCAAATTGTTATTAATATTCAAGATTTTTATTGCCTAAGGTTAAATAATTACTCTATCTGTTTAACTGAAATATTCTTATAGTGCAATAAACATTACATTAGTTGTATTTGGTCGAAATATATTTTTCTACCGTACAATTTTCTTAAAATAAAACACAAACTTTGTTTTTATTATTTAAAGGATAACCTTATTTTCGGATTTTTTTCACTCTATTCAGTTAAGTTAGTCAATTGTTTTTTACTAGAGTGCATATCTAACGACCGATTTCTGAAATAAAAAAAATATAATTGTAACTGACTTAAACTTTACAACTTGGCAACAAAAATGTTTGTCTTTTTTCCGTGCGTCCCGAGTAAGTAGTATAAACATTCTTCCGATGACATTGTCTTTTATCACAATCATCACAAAAATGTAACATTTGCAGGTATATTTGGAATTATGATGTTTTTAAATCACAAAATTATGCTCCATTGAACGATAAACAGTACAGGTAAACAGGTGATAGACAATTCAGATCTTGCTATGCTTATCATCCAACCATACTTTTTCCGTGTGCTTTATTTTCGTACTATTTATGAATTCTTAACAAGACCTAACTTCTGATTTGACGAAAAACAACATTCAACCAACAAACCTTCAAAAACAACACCTGAAACAGGGAAAATACTCCTCAAAGATAAGAAAATGAGTGAATGTATGCTTTTCAACTGTATTTTTGTATATTGGATGCAATTAAAAATCTATCAATTGTTACCATGATACTATTCTATTCTCTGTGGTTTGAAATACACGTGTTTTGTTATGTACTCTTAAACCTCATTACATCGACTATTTATGTGGACAAGAAAGAGAAATGATTATTAAGACATATGATGTCACAAAAACAATTATTATATGTGTTAAATTGTGTGTTGTTGTCACAATTCTGCATTTAATTAACACCAAAAACTGCAAAGCGAAGAATGCGTTATTATGAATAAGTTGTAGGTTAATTCTAGGGGATAATAAAAATCTTTTAAAACAGACATTTTTCTAAACCATTAACATTTTAATATACTGAAGCTAATAAATTATACAACACAAAAGTCAATATAAGGTTAACTAGTATTAAATCATGAATTTTACAGCTCTTTGAATAATTAGTTTTGTGGTTAATAAAGTTTAATTTCAACCCCAGGTTGACATGTCAGGGAAGTTTTTCAAAGACAAGTTTATCAAAATACAAAAGAGAGTGCCCATAGTTTTAAAATTTTGCAGTCTTCTAGACATGCGTGCTGGCTTCTTATAACTTGCATCTTGGACATCAATTCTAGAAGTAAGGTGAGTGTTAATTATCTTTAATTAATGAAATCGCCCAATAATATGTACCTTTATTTACAAATGAGGTAATAAAAATAATGAGATTCTTAAAACAAACATTTTATTAACACAATGTAATTTTTGCTTTGTAATCCATTCTTTTTATTATTATTCAAAACTAATCTTATAGAAACTACAATTAAACATTTTTGATGCAATCAAACAATGTAGAAATGGCACAAGTATTGTGTTTTCCGGCAAGCTAAATCAAATTACTTTTGAATTTTATATAGTTGTTATACTTTTAAATAGCCAAGACGGTCTCAATTCTCAAAACGTGCAACACATTTAGGAAAAAAACATCGGTTTTCCATTTTTTCATCTTTAAATACATTTTAAGGTATTGTTTGATTTTATATTGTTTTCGTCACTAACATATCAGTTTTATGACCTTCAACATAATTGTTGATAAGTACGACGACTCTCTGTCCATGATTGCCCTGGGTATATTTGACGTCCCATAGGTTCATGTTTCTTTCACTTAAATTTGATTACACACGTGGCGGGTGTAGCTATCTAAACTGGAGATACTTACCCTTCTGGAGCACCCGGCCTCATTTACCTGGTGGAAATCAGTGTTAAACCTTATTTGTTAATTTCAAAGTTTTTAACATTGCGTCTGCATTGTGATACGGAACGGGATTAGTATGTTTGTTTTTGATGATTACATACAATGGACATTTTATTTGTTTTATTCACCAGGTTTATTCTAATTTTAGATGACAGTATTATTGAAAGTACTGTGCATTTATAGAGTGATTTTTAAGATCGCAAGAAATACGCCTATAGGAAATAATTTTATCTTGTAAAAATAAGACTATCTACAGCACAGTTTACGTTATTATTTTGTTTGCTCATGATACAAAGTGACATGACATATTCCAAAGGGTATTGAAAAGCAAGTTTAATTTCACATCCGATGTTTTATATAGGTGATATGTTATCCAACTACGGTGATGTTATGTATATTAACTGACAAAAAAAACTTAAGTTTTGCATAGGGTAAACATTTTCTGAATTACAAGGTTGTAAAATATTATTAAGATTCAATAATAACTTCTCGTAAACAATTAAAAAAGTATAGAGAATACAAACAAAAGTTGCTTATAAATATTTACTATACATATATGTATGTGGATAAATACATTATATATATACTAAGAACACAGTTTCCTCTTATTATAATAGATACTTTGTATATAGAGCTTATTCGTTAAATTGTATTTCAGAATGTGCATCTCTCGTGGTTTTTATATTGGACCTATTAAGTAATAATCCTCTATACCAAATTCCAACCTTCTGGCAAAAATGCTAAGGAAGTCAGTGTGTTGCTGTTAATTTAGTTTAAATGTGTTTTACGATCAATACTTGTTAAGAGAACATCATATTGATCAGAACATGATTTCGTTTAGTTTAGTTATGGTGTAACGTTTTGGAATAACTAGAATATTTGGTTACAATCCATTATGTTCAAATTAATGGTTGTTACACCATACAGTATTAGAAACAACCTTTTATATAGATGTAGATGAAAAAACTTCATTTGAATATTTGAACATTGTTCATCAAAGACACATTTAACTTAAAATCAAAATGAAATATTTGTTCTTGATAGAATTTAAGATTCTCCTCGTACAATTTCATGTTTCATGATGTTCTATTTTGGTAAAAACTTTTTATTAACTAAAAACAACTTTGAATAAAGAACCTCTTTTTGGAGAATATATATATAAGATTTTATGAGGAATCCTTTATCTTATGTCATTCTAATTTCAGCTCATGTTGGAACTTTACTTAAATCCATAAATCTATATAAATGTCCAAAATCTGGTCATATTCTCACAGACTTAAAGTCTACGCATAAATTATGAATACAATACTTATTTTCAGCAAAGTATTTGAGAATTCAATTCAATGTTTTTAAAGTCAATATAGTTTCATCTGACATAACGTTATTATTTAAGATAATTTTAGAAAGACATTTGTCCGCAACTTGTTTCTGAAATATTCAAATTCCGCAGTGACTTCGGAAAATCTGAGTCTATATACATCTCCATTCAAGAGAAATTACAAGCCTTCAATATACGTTGGAAAGTTCATCGTCAATATAAACATAAGTGTACAATATGCGACCAACGGCAGTATATATATGCTTTTTCTATTAAATAAAATCTTAAAAAGGCCGTCACAATACAAACTGATTAAATCATTTTTATTGACTACTTTGACATAATTTAACGCAATTCAGATACCCATTGTAATGTTCGCGTATATCAGTGCACGTTAAAGACAACCCTGTAGAGTTAGAAGACTAGGCCGCTACAGAGGACGCTTACAATTAGAAGTGACTGAAAAAGACTGAGCAAAATACAGTAAACTAAACAAAAGACATCCATGTAATTTTTGCACATATTTCCAGTCTAATAAACAACGCCAATTTGTTTTTTTTCCAGCCGAATTTAAGGCCAATAAATTGTTTTTGAAATCATATGTTAACATATAATATGATTTTTAAAAATTTATATTGTAGTTCAATATCTCGAGGTTTTACCATAAATGAAACAGGATGTTTCGTGGTTTATTAACGACAGCCTTATTGATTGTGCCTGTCCTAGCAATCACTAAAGGAACAACCTGGAGTCAAGGTAAGTAATCACAATAATAAAATAAACTTTAATCAGATACGACCATCTAGTACTGTAAAACTAAATAAAGTTAATTAATAATAACAGCCTCGGCTTTATCTCTACTGGTGAACTAAGCATCCCTGAGGGTATAGTTAACGCAGGAGGCATTACATAGTGTTTTCAGATAAACATTGCAAATGATTTTTTTGTTCTTAATGTTTAAACTCCTGAGAAACTTGGCTATGCTTTATCGTTAAAAGTATTGCTTTTGGTAAATTTAGTTAAATACGTTTTGGAATTTTTATGGTTTTGTCATTTCAACACCTTTTAAACATTTGAATTTGTTTGTTTCGATCACTTCTAATGAGGAATTTTATTCTGAAACGGCCAAATTAAAACAGGTATGTACATGGCACTGTCAAGATGTATGGACTAGCCAAGGGCCAGGATATTTTCCGTTATTTTGATGTTGCACGAGCCACAGACCAAATTTGTACAATTATTTTTACCTTGACACAGGCATGACACATAATTTAGTTTTAAATCATTGTCAAAGGGGGTGTGTGTTTTGGTAAAGGGACAGGCTGTGTATTTCCCATCTCGGCATTTTAGGAAGTTTTTGTTCGGCTAACAGTGGTAATCAATAAGTATTGAACTTTTACCTGATCAAAAAGAAATCGCCCCACTGAACATGGACCTTGGCGGAATATGTTTCATTAAATACCTTCATAGTTAGTTTCAGCATGTTTTGTTATTTTTATATTATTACTAAACCGGTTTAAAATTTGCAGTACTGAAATAAAATTCCTCTTTATTGTGCTAAGATGGATATAGTAATATCCTGATCAACTTTTAAACTTATAACTGAAGTGGATTTTTTTACACTTGCTGTTGTTTATATGTATATATAAATTGCCATGTTGAACCCTACGGTCCAGTATCTTCTAGAGACATGGGACTTGATCGCAGCTGGTCCTAAAACAAAAAATGTCCAACCAGTTTTTTCACCTCATGTTGCAATAATATGCTGCCCGTTAGGTAATTTTAGGGTTGTTAATCATTAAATTTCCGAATAAATGTTCAGAATGAATTCGGAACCTTTGTAGTAAACTCTTTCTGCACTTGAAGGCTCTGTATGTTGCCATTGCAAGTACTATGCTATCACATAGATCTAGACTCTAGGCTTCAACTGGTCCTATCTATTTGAATTATTAAAACTATTTTAATACCTATTGTGTTCTTTTATTGGTGAAAAATGACATTTGTGGTGCACATTCAAAATCAAAATATTTCCGTGTACTTTTAGCAGTATATAACATTCTAAGCACAATAATTCGTTTAAACTATATAATTAAAAATGTGTTCAAGACTTTGTCATTTATTACTAACTAAAAGTTTAAAACGTTTTAAGTTTTTTATATTCGTTATGAATTTAAATTTACTACAAAAGTAATGATTCATTGCTGCATCCTTTTATCCGTATATATAACAAGTAGACGATGTCTCTAACTATGGGCATCGTGTCTATGATCATATGTAGTCCAGTCAATCTACAGTTTGACCTCAAATTGAAAAATATATATTTTGTTACTTACATAATCTTAAATACATAAAATTATTATTAGAAAAATCTGATAAGAGATAACTCTTGTAAAACAGGCGGCGTTTTAGCTCCATTATCATATGTTTTTGCTATTTTAACAAAATGTAAAGACACTGGAATTAATCAATCATAATTGTTTTATATATACATTTAACATTTCTGAGCCCATTTTTAGTTAAATAATCAGCCCATTTTAATTCAGTTGCATTTTGATTTTAGTCTGCCACAATCTAATGTTTCTAGTAACGAAGAATTAATGACAGAATACTCAGAGTAATGAAGTAGAAGAATAGAAAATTGTGTTTTCATCTCTTTACCTTTCCCTTATTACCATTTTGCATAAAGTCCTTCAACAAAATAAAATATTGTTTTAAAATTCCATATACATATTGCATTCAAAATTGTCTAAAACGATTCATTTTAGTCTATGTATAAATGTTCATCTGATTTCTATAATATTCTTTATAAAGTAGCAGAAATCCTTGCAATTTTTATATATTTCTGTGTAAAACTTATGGTCAAAATAGAGTTATCTCCCTTTTGTCATTGGCGATTTTAATTGGCAAAAAAAGCCAAATTTCAATGAATTGAAATTGACTGAAATTTTATAATAAATAATAACACCTTTTCTGAAAACAATCACCTTAAATTATTTTCTGTTTCATATACTTTGAGGTTTGAAACTATTTTTTCATAGATTGACTGGACTAATGGTATGTACTTTTTATGTGTGGCAATACCTTTTCTAACACCGTTAAACAGAGTGTTTCCCTTGTATACTCTAGATTTAAGATTCAAATAATTTAACTGTTCTGTTTTTTAAAAGAAGATGGTAAGAAATAAAATACTTCGCCTATATATTGCATGGTATCAAGTCTCTGTGTTGTCTAGTAGTAGTTCCAAAAATATAGAATTTAGCTTTTAACGTTTTCAGGAAAACTCCAACACACATATGAATATTCTTATGGATGAAAACTGTCTGTAAGTCTAGTCTTAATTACTAGCATTATATCTCTGTTATTAGTTGGGCCAGTGATATTATGGAATATAGCCGCATGTGTATGTGCACATGTGAGTCTGCGTCATTAAAACCTCTTTATCACATCTTGTCTGAAACTACTTGGGCAGATGTTAATTAAACTTGTTCAGAATGATATATCGACTGGTAAAATTTGATAAGGACTTGATAAAATCTGGAACGAATTCTTTTTCTTCGAAATAATCAATAATCTAAGAAAATCATTGATGTGATATGTGCTCTGTCTATGGTACCTGGTAAAATGCGGTATGAAATTGGAGTTTGTATCTATTAATAGCTAAATATATCCGGTTAGATTGATTAAAAAGCAAATAGCTTATAAAATCTCCGGCTTAATGAATCCGAACCATAGCTAATAATGCAAGTCAAATAGCTGATAAATTCTCATGTTGAATAAATCACAACCATAGCTAATAATGCAACTCAAATACATAAACTTTCCAGTTTAATTTCAAAACCATACACCAAAGTGTATTTCAAAGCAAGAAAATAAATGCTCCTAGACTTGTAATTTTAAAGCGTCGGGTAAGATGGAGCGATGTGAACCCTTATTACCCCTATTCTTTAACCACATTGTGGTCTTCTACTTAATTGTTCACTAGAATTTGTGCCTCATAAAGTTATTCGACGTTATCCGACAACGAAAAAATATTATGCCATCAATATGGCAGGTATAATAATAAATTCGATAATTACGGATTTTATCAATATTTTAGGTTAATAATATTGTGAAATGCCTTGTAATCTACAGTTATCTTCACATAAGGCACTTAGATAAAATAAAATGATTTTAATAATTTCAAGAGTTCTAAGAAATCAATAAGGGAATAACATAATTATTATTTACATTCTAGAACTGATTTTGCTAAGCTTGAGTCACTATTCTTATTTTTTATTAGCACAAAATACGAAAGCATCAATAATACACTGAGACAGGTGCTTGGAAACCATACTTCAAAAATGATAAAATTATTTATAACACATTGTCAATGAGTAAGATCAGCCTCACTCATGCTAATGTTTAAATTCTCAAATGCTTCAAAATTTGACACAATCAGGAAGCTGTTATGAGCAGTATTAATGTAACAACTTTTATGTCGGCAATATACGCATAGATACATTAGTTGATTATATGATTATATTATGTATGTATGTCACAAGGAAATAATAACAATTAAACCACAAAAAGACATATACACATGTGTATGTAAACTACTTTAAATTAACATTATTTAAATCTGGAAGTATATATATTACACATACAGGTTTATTTGTGATTGGGATATCATTTACATGTAATTATTATAATCTTGACATACTTCTTTTAATCTGTTTAAAATAAAGAAATATTCTACTAGGTAAAGGAGATATGCATCATTTTAAAATTAATTTTATAATGCTACACTGTGTCAGGAAATCTCAAAATAAATGAAATGCCCAAGATAAATTCGCAATTGCATATTTTCTGAAAATGCTTTTTATGTAACAGTATAAATCTTACTTTTTGAAACATTGAACATTTTTTATTCCTTGTATATTTTTTTTTCTTTATAATAATAAAATAAAACTCCGAGAGCTCCGGAATACATTGAACATGGATAACGTAGTTTTTCAAGCTAAAACCCTTTCCGCGTGGAACATATTTTAGAATAATATTAGGAATCCAATTAAAATTTTTTTATCACTTTTTTTTTAAGATCAATTTTCATCAAAAGTAAAAACCGAGGATCACAACTTATGCAAATTTTGCCATAAACAGTCAAAAACTTCAAATACTGGTTACATTTGTATATATCAAATTCATTAATAGTTCTTTTAAGTTACATAATTAATAAACTAAACACCACTGATGTAGTTAAGTTTTAACGTTTTTACGAAATACGAAATTTCTGCAATATTTTCACTGGAAAATACAATTATAAATCTATTCCTACCTATGCAAAACGAATAATTATTGCGAAATAGTATGTTTCATGACGTTAAATAGAATAGTTCACAAACAACCTAAGTGGGAAAAGCGAGAGAGAAAAAACTTGTTAAAAAGAAGATTCTGATTTGGCTTTTCGAGAAAATATTTCTACTGGAAATGATTTAGATATGTTTATTGAATACCATTATACGAGGGAAGTCAGAAAGTTCATAGAACAGCGTAATCAGCCAGGCGTAACACACATTTTCTTTACTTATTTAGACAACACAACATTCCGCCATTTTAAACATATCAAGATCATTTGTCACAACATATATGTGTAATTCTCAAAAGCATTCAAAGTTGGTGACCATCAAGCAATGATGGAAAATCATAATTTTGAGTTTAGGGTAGTAATAAAGTTACTCACAGTAGAGGGGTCAAATGCCAAAGAATCTCACCGGCGAATGGCCGAGGTGTACGGTGACAGTGGTCCTGCCTATTCCACTGATGCCATCACAAAGGAAATTGTTACGTCTGTGGAGACCCTCATCATGAATGATCGTCGAATAAGATTGATGACATAGCTAGGAAGTGTGACATTTCACATGGAAGTGTGTACACGGTTATCTACGAGCATCTTGGGATGTCAAAAGTATCCGCAAGATGGGTCCCCAGAAACCTTAATGTACAGGATCGCTCCCAGAGACTCCAGTCAAGTCGGGTGATGAAACATGGATTCATCATCGGGACCCAGAAACCAAAAAAGAGTCCATGCAATGGAAGCACCCTAGCTCATTCCTCCAAAGAAATTCAAAACCCAACCATCAGCTGGCAAAGTCATGGCCACTGTGTTTTGGGATTCTAAGGGTACTCTGTTAATCAATTATAAACCTGCTGGAATCTCTATCACTGGGGCTTACTATGCTTATCTAATGAAGCAGCTAAAAGCTGCTATTAAATTAAAAAGGAGGCGAAAGTTGAGCCGAGGGGTATTGCTTCTTCACGACAATGCTCCTGTGCACAAGTCAAGGATTGCACAAGCAGCGATTCTTGAATGCAAGTTCGAACAACACCCACCATACAGTCCCAATTTGGCACCCAGTGAATATTTCCTATTTAGAAATTTGAAATCCCATTTACTGGGAATCAAATTTCCTGATGATGATGGACTTAAGGCTGCCACAGAGGCATGGTTTCAGGACCAACCCGAAGACTTCTATTTCAAAGGTAAAGACAGTCTGAAAGAAAAGTGGGTTAAGTGCATTGGGGTAAATGGGGACTATATTGAAAAATAATACTATAATTTATGGTTTGTTGCGGCAATATATACCCCGTTCTATGACCTTTTTGACCTCCCCTCGTATTCCAAATAAAAATGAAGCGATCTGCATCTAATTGAGAGTTATTCTTGAAGTGCCCATTGCTCAAAAAGAAACATTATAATGATGATAAAACAGGCTGACCTGAAGATTATGGTGAACTTCAGCAGTTAGCAGTACAATTACCATAGTAACTTCACATTTTTCCTTTGACATACAACTATTTTTTATTCTTAATTGTACAAGGTTAAGGTCATGATGGATTCAAGGTCAGATATTAACGTGATGACGCCAACGTGAGGCATTACATTAATTTATTTTAAATAGCTCATTCTACTTTTTTATACTCTGTCTATAACTGACATTATGCAGGTATATCCTCTTGTACACGTTAAGGCCCGTGTTTCTCTTGTTTCAAGTAATCGAATACTGTATATGAATATCAAATCATCATCATCATCATCATCATCATCATCTTAATGAACTTTATGGGTCTTGGGAATTGATAGAGAGATGCGTTTACTTACCTTAAATCTTTCAAGTGCAGTATTTTCTTCAGTAAGTACAGTTTTTGGAAAGCACGAATATTGGGTCAGAGTAATATGAATTCCCTTTATAACGCTAATGCTTACAACTCGAGTGATGTCGGTATTCTTTTTAATGACATTTTGAATACAAGTTTGCAGGAAAAAATTCATCCTTTTGGGATAGTTATTATTATTATTGTTATTGTTTATAATTTGTGTTTCAGGCTGTCCAAATGGCATCAGTCCTATAGTTGATGATCCAACTGCATATATGCAGGTTATATACAACAGACCACAGAAAAGGCACTGTGCCCCTGGTACCCGTTTCGACCCGACATCATGCATGTGCTCTATTATGAATGAAGCTCTTCCGATAGGTAAATATTGTTCTTTTGGTATTATACTCCATGTAAACTGTACGCTACATTACTGTCATATCTAAGAAAGTTTTTTTTATCAAAGTTAAAAAAAAATATATTCCAACTTAAGACTATGTGTCGCGTATCACATTTAATATACAAAACAAAAATCAATGTAACAAAGTGATATCTAAGTAGATATTTGGTTCTCAAGAGTCATCTCTAGTCTTTTTATTGTTTTTTTTAATCTAGTACAATGTAAGGGATTATAACAGTCGATTTAATATATTGCAAAAATGTGATGTGTGGTGATGCACATCATCAGATGCAGTGTATATTACACAGTTTACACTATTTTGTTTCTTGTCGTGGTATATAATCTTTCGTTTTGCTTTGTTTTTTGTAGTGGTATAACCTTGTTTCAATTTTTTTGTGATATTTCTTTTTTGGTTTTATGGTTTTCTTTCTGTTTATCGATATATCTTTCCTTTTACATTCCTTCTAGTGTTTGCCTTACTCCGTTATCGTTTTTGTGTTACGTTCTTGTGTTTTTCTTTCTGTTCTGTTTTTGATATGCCTTTTTTGTTTCGTTTTATTATATTGAATTTTGGCATGTTTTTGTTTAATTTTTTTTACTTTCATTTCGGTTTTGATTTTACTTCTCTCTTGTGCTATGTCTTACTTCATTTTACTTTCATTCATTGTTGTAAGTTCTAATTTGATTTTACTTCTGTCTTGTGCTATGCCTTTCTTTGCAAGTTTGTATGTATCGGGTTTAACAATTTCAAATCATTGAAAAAGAGGTAAAAAAAATAAATCTATACAAATTATAATTACTTTAAAATATTTAAGTTCTATTACAATAATAATGTTTATTTTAATGGCGGTGATGATGTCACAGTTATATTGATTTTTGTGATGAGCAAACAAGCATGTTTTTCATCTGATTTTTTTAAGGAAGCCTGGTATTTTGTCATCGTATTTTCATAGCTAATTGTAAAATTTTCAGTAAAGGTTTGGTTTTACCATAATATCAAGTCACGTGACTTGCAAAACGGATCACAAATAATATGTAGGTAATTGTATATAGTAAAAACGCTGTATTTAGATATCTCGTGATTTCTTTCTTCTCTTGTGTATTTAAATTTTACAACAATATATAGACTATTTGTTTTCAATATGTAATCAAAAACAAACATACCAATCCATGTGAATCACACTCCAGAAACAAAGTAAAAACTTCGGAACTGACAAGTTGTTCCAGGTTCATAAAACTTTTATTTAATGTTTTTCGTTTGTTAATACTTTTACTATTGCCAACCTATATACTTACAAGTTCTTTGTAATAAGAATAGTATTTGATTTTCTTATTTGATTTTATTACAGGAATTGGAAGTTCATTTAGAGAAAAGCATTACTCTACCACTGTGGGGACAACGACATCTAATGCACAGAGTACAAGTCCAAAGGAAAGAGATTTTATTGGTTCAGTTTTTGGATTATCACGATTATCGCCGATGTTTCCGTTACCTGATCAGAATCCAAACTTTAAGAAACAACAGAAAGACTTCTTTAAAACCCAAATTACATCCATAATC
Source organism: Anadara kagoshimensis (assembly GCA_021292105.1). Lineage (NCBI taxonomy): Eukaryota > Metazoa > Mollusca > Bivalvia > Arcoida > Arcidae > Anadara > Anadara kagoshimensis. The sequence continues at coordinate 16,040,796 of CM037872.1, read as the reverse complement.
GACAGACAAGAAATTTTAAAATCAAACAAACAAATTGCAAAACAACTGCAGGATGGATCAGGAGTCCTCTTCGTAGATCAATTGCAGGATAAACCAATAGTGTTACAGAACCAGTGTTTGACTATACATATAGAGATGTAACAACGACATCAGCCCCAGTGTCTCTTGATTCTATTATCTCAAATTCTAATACTTTTAGGAAAGGGGATTCAAAACAACAACAGCAACAAAATAAACTTAAATGGATTAACAAAATCGAACGACAAATGCCAGTTCCACTGAGAACGTCCATTGATGAAGTTGTTACAGAACAAAATAATAACCTTCAATTAAATAAATCAGCACGTGTAAATGGGCTAACTTGAAAAATGATATCACAAATTTAATAAACAGTACGAGCACACAAATCCCAAGAACAATATTTCAGATTGGTCAGTGGGGTTTAGGCTTAGCTAAGATACAACAAATTAACAGCAATCTGATCGCTTCTTCCACAATCGATCGTCAAATCAAGAAATATCTCGATGAGGAAAAAGGCTAACCGAAATAATTTTAATATTACCACAATAAGTCAACAAATAGTGTTAATTCAAATGGTAAAACTGAGGAAAAGCCGAATACAAACAATGATACACAAAAACAAAATAAATCAACAAAACGACGGTTCTAAAATAAGTTCTCGAATGGAAAGTGTTTTGAAAAATGTAGAAAGACAGCAAAAGCTAATTCAAGTTTAAACAAGCAATTGGAAAAGATGCTGAAACATTAAGAACAAACAACTACTGAATTAACGTTAATTAATCCAAATGAAAATTACACAATAGTATCCGTAATGAAGACAGTATAATTGAAAAATAATCAAGAGCAAAATAGGGTAAATAATGGGAAACATACAAAACAAAAAGAGCAGAAAAGAAATAATGGGTTTTCTGATCAAGTACGGAGTGGACATAAAAACAATGTAATGTTACAGAGAAAAAGGCTATTAGAAATGTATTGGTAAATAAGCATAAAATAGATTAATGTCGGGAAACAAACAGAAAAAACGCTGGATAAACAAAGTAAAGAAAAAACTGCATTAGGTTTGAGAACGTCAGCTAGACCAGAGAAGGAGTCTATAAAACTGGTAACGAGGAGAAACAAAGCTGAATCGATAGTGAACACTGTGAACAAAGCTGGTTCCAACAAGCTTTCAAAAATGATAAAAGATAGTAACCTTCAAAACCTTCCAAAGCATATTGTGAACTTACTCAAAAATGTAGTTCAAATATCGACCCAGTTAAATTCGACGAGGCTTAACAAACTTATTAATAGTTCCTTAAAGATGGCAAGAAAGCAAACATCGAAAACAAACAAAAGTAAATCCACTTCTCTGATTCCAACAACAGCATCACCATCAAAAACAACAACACCGCCATCAAAAACAACACCGTTTCCAAAATCAACTACCGCACCAATTCCAAAAAATAAGATATCAATTGCTGCTGTCAACAAAGCAAAACATAGCGGCGTTTTAAAATCTCTGCCTTTCAACACAAGAGGTTTGAGTATGAATAATACAAAAAGAAAACAAAACAAACAGAATTTTCAAATGTCCGAAACAAATGGTAACTCACACAAACAGTCAAATGTTGAATCGAATCTACACGTAATAAACAATGTTAAACCAGTTGGGGCAGGTTTTCAAGATGGCGTCTTCAATATTTATACAACGACTTCAACAGAACTTCCAAAGAAAACAATTGGTTTTCAAATTCGCCCTTGGTTACCCACAAGATTATTACCCACAAATGCAAATAATTTAAATCAAGACCGCACTTCTGCTTATAGGGGATTTAACAATCCTCAACCGCCAACAATGACACCTGACAGTTTTGGTAATGTCATGCAAAATAGGCACCAATGGTTTACTGGAAGACAAAACTCTTTACCTATGTCCTTGTCTTTTCCGGGTTTTACAAACAATATGCAAAAGAAGACGGCGTACTATCCCACAATGCAGAATACAAATATGTTTAACTCAGTTCCCAATGCAAGAGGACAACCTTTTCCAACCACAGCATCTCCAGCCGTGCAACTTGATACCGCAATGAAATTGAAGATGAATAAAATCCCCAAAAATAGCAAGTCATTAGTTGAAAATGCACCGTTACCGAAAAATTCATTGAATAGGAAATTCAATATTCAGATGAACAAGGAAACACCAGCAGCACTTCCAAGAAGACACGGCGGTCCGAATTCAAGCATAATAAACAATGGGTTATCTCCAGCCAAAAACATTCATAAACAATTTTTGAGTTATTATCAAAACAGAGAAATTGACCAAAGATCTCAGGTTCCAAAGTTAAATCAAAATATTCTTCCTATGACGAAAACCAATCTCTATACCGGCGGAAAATTTATGGAAAACTTCATTAAGCCTGAAAGAAAAGTAAACAGTGACCCTTCCAAAATGTCAAACCAACAAAGTCCTAAATTTCCAACCCCATCTTCTATGTGGACTAAAACTGCTGTTAATCAACATGATTCTAATAAGTTAGCTTTGCTAATGACAAAAAGAAGATCTGACAGTATAAACAAAAACGCCAATATACTAAATCCGACTCCCACGACGGCAAAACCTCCAATTAAGCAGCAAAACAAGAAAGGGTTAGTTTCGTTAATGGCGAATATGAAGTCTAAAGAGATTGCCAAATCGAAACCTATGTTTCCAAACCCGACTCACAATGGACAAGAATCTGCAATTAACCAACAAGTATGAAACAATTAGCTTTGTTAATGGAAAGTATGGGTTCTGGAATTGGCCAAGACACAAGCTCGAAATTAGGAATTTCTTCGTTTGTAAAACCCACTACATCTGAGGCAAACCATGCTAATATCCAACAAAACATGAACCAATTATTATCATTAATGCCAACTATGAAGCCTGGGGGGATGAGTCAAGGCGTTGTTTTACCTCAATTCCTAAATCAACAAAATATGCAGCAATTTACTTCATTTATGACAGGTATGATGTCTGATGGGGCTGGTCAAACAAAATCTTTAAAAGTTTCTAAGAATAGTCAACCAGCATTCGATACTCAACTGTTCAAAAATATGATGGGGGTAAATGCCTTACAAACTCTCTTTGGCAATCCTTCTGGTCAGTCAAATTTAAATTCTCAGTTTTTCTCGGCTAAATTCAGTTCTCCTTTCGTTAGCAATACGGCAGGTGAAACGCCAGAGTTGAGTGATGTAATTGAACGAAGTATGGAAGGACAGGCCGAAGCCAGCGAAAGAGCAACATCAAGTTCAAGTCCAACCACACATAATCCATTAATGTTTAACATGGAACAAAGGGCACAAAATGAATTGAAGAAATTTCTTGGAGGAAATCCTTCCAATTGAAACAACATTATTGAAGTCTCGATTTAAAGATATGTTTAAAAATAACGTAAATCCGAATAAAATGTCAAACAAACCCATGGAATCCTTTCTACAGAATGGTGAATTTACAAAACTGAACACTAATTGGGGCATGCATGACAATTTGTTTAAATCTGCCGGTGTCCAAGGTCAAAATGAACTTGTATCGCAATTATTTGGTTCTGTTCCTTTAAAGAACTCAAACACCGAATCGCATTGGATGAGTGTTCTCTTTCCCAAATCAAAACCAAACCCAAAAACAGTCGTGAATTCTGTATCATCAGGACAAACTTTACCAAAAAATAAAATCCCTAAAACTAACACTAAGTTACAAAGCATACAGGGAAACCATGACAAAGGAAAGCAGACTGTGCTTTCAACAAAAGACGTAGGATCTGGTGGATCAAGACAAAACAATAATTTTCCACGAATGTTTCAGAATCAAAGAGATGTACTTCAGAGCAATTTTCATAACTTTAAAACTTTTCAGAATTTATTTAATGGAAGGTAATACGACAACATAATGTATAACCTGTATGTATAACACTGTATATAACGAATTCGTTCGTATATTGATCAATGATGACTGAAAAATTATCAAGACTTGAAATGACATATGTCACATTGCCATTGTTTTATACTTTATTGCCACATGGAAATGAAAACTTTCTTATGTTTTCATTGGCGATTCAAAATACATAAATTCACTTTTATATTTTTAATATAATGATTACCAAGAAGTAATAAAATGACTACTCTGATGAAGTGTCCCCTCCGGATATGCTCTTTTCGTTAAAGAAGGAAAATGTTCAACGGCAATGACAATGTGAATATATAGTACATAGTATTAATATGGTACAAATATGGACATTTGAGAGTTAGTCCTGTTTTAATGTGTGTAAGTAAAGAAATATTTATTTATGTGATTAAATTTGCTTTATTAATGTTGTTAATAACGTTAATTAATTTTGTTAATAAACAATAAATTTATAAAATATTAACCAAAGTGACATGATGTTGCTATAAAAAGCTTGTAACATTTTGCAATACCTTATGATAATGATGTAGTATAAATCAACTATCTATTACACAACTAATTATATGGATCAAATCCTGACTACTGACGTTTTTGACGATCTAATTATTTGAAGGTAAAAGTAATAGAATAAAAAATTAGCAATATCAATATGAGTTCAAACAAAAACATTAAAGTCAGGTCATATTTATTTCTAGACAATGTATGACATAACATGATGAATAAACATAAAAAACAGACAACTTAAAAGTTCATCGAGATTTTACTAATATGAACAGACGTTACTGACAATATTGTCAATGAGGTGTGTTTCAAAACGTATAAGAATTGTTCCAGGTTCATTTAAGTCGGGCATGATGCATCCATAATAGTAACATAATATAATGAAATCTGTATTAAATGGTTATCGGAATCGTAGGACTTTTCGTCGACTATTATAGAAACTTTATAAAAGAATCCATGTATTGGCTCACGAGATAACACATTTAGCACCCGGCTTCACTTCCCTGGTGAAAGTTCACGTGTCTAATCTGATTGTCGTTCCAAAGTGTTTGCTTCTGGATTGAGATTCGGACATGGATCAGTGTGTTTGTTTTTTATTATATCTTAAATAAACTAAAATTATATTATGTCATTATAATAACACAATGCCGCTTAAGTTGAATAGTCACTTGTGGTGCAAAACACGTTGTGACGTATTGACGACTTAAAAATGACTGACTAGATGAACATTTCCAATCAAATCGGAGATGATAAAGGTTTATTTTTGAAGTTTTATTTTCCTTTTTGTGGTGCTTTCCAAAAACTTCTTTTTCAGAATGATTTTAATCGAATTATAACTAAAACAATTTTCTAAGATATTTCTATAGGCAAATTTAATTACGTTTAAAGTAACAGTTTAACATTGTTTCATATCGTAGATGCGACCCAACCCGTAGATGATTCAGGAACAATTCTGTTTTTTTTTACTTAACGTTTGTCATTACCTCGATAAAAGTTCATTTCCCAAAAGGTTGATTCCATACCGGGTATATATATATGTAGGGGTTGTTTAAGTGCCCTTTACAAACCTTTAGATATATAGTTTTTTTTCTAAAGGATTCCGCAGCTATGATAATGATAGTGATTCCCGTTTTATTTTTTTTATTTTTTTAATTGTTTGTATTTTTATTTAGAACGATCATTTTGCGATAAGTGCATCCTAATTGACAAAATTGAAATAAGGTTTACCATTAACTTATGTAACAAGTTTTTTAATAGAAATAGTTTAGGCATTATTTTTTGTATCTGGCTATGACGCAAAAAGGTCAAAATTGTATGTAACATGGATTTGGATAATCAGTAATCAAGCTCCCATCAACATTCATGTTTAAGGATAGCGACAGCAACTATGAGAAAAAAGGTAAAACATTAAATGCAACGTGTACAAAGCCCATGGAATAAGGTTCATCTCTATAGGTACGATTAAAAAAGAACACATGTAATAAGAAAACAAGGCTAGATAAGCACATATATACAGAAATCCCTACAAAAGACGGACACCCCGCGGTGTACCGTCAATTTAATGTTTAAGTCTTCTAATGAGCTTATTGTCAATCTTGTTGTACCACTAATGGGTTAACACACACGTAAGTATATGTCTGAAGATAACTATAACTCATTATGTATGTAATTTTTACGAGTTAAACGGTATTTTCATAAATCGTATACAAATAAGACAGCGGATGTCTGATTTATCACGTAAAGGTGTATAAAAAAGTCAAATCTTATTTAAATTAATTTCCTTTACACTGAACTTAATCACCTCAGTTCAGCCAAGTAATTCAGTATTGTAGTATCTGTATCATGGTGTATGTAAATGTATGTTACCATTCACTCATGTCAAATCATTTGGACCAGAAGATTACCTGAGCATATGTTATAATCGTATTTTAAATGTTTGAATGTTCCTTCATTAAATACAAATTTGTCCTCTGGATATAGGTTTTGATTCCTCTGCTAGATTCCACTAACTTAACAAATATTGTAACGTTATATAAAATCTGCCAATAGTGCCAATACAATTAGAGCATTTAATCATACTGAAAGAACTCCGTAAGTGGGAGATCGTGGGTTCGATCCCAGGTTGGGTTTGACCCAAGGCTTGAAAGTAGGTAGTGACTGTTCTTTTGCCAAGCACTCAGTATTAAAAAATGAAAGTCACGGTCACGATAGCTAGCGATGTCTCGATATAAGTGAAATATTCTTGACTGGGACGTTAAACATCATAACTTAACTCAACTCATCTTATACTAAAGGGACATGGTTTTAGAATAGTTTATATTACATTTAATTATAAACTATTTATAACTCTCATAAAATCAAGTTGGTTAGATTTAAATACAAATTACAAAACATTTTGTAAAAAAGGGAAAGAAATATCCTTCAACATATTAAACTGTGGTGTAAGATAAATCATATTTACTTAGAAGAATGAGATTCATAAGTAACTGAAAGCATGAATTTTACAACAGACTAACACAACAAAAACACGAAACAGCAGGCCAACGCAACGACAACAAGACAACAACAACAAAACCCGATAAATAATATTAAAAAAAAATGGTTTAGTTAGAACTCTCAAATGAAGAACCTCGACCTTAAATTTTAAATTTTCATGTTTTCACTGCGTCGCAGGTGTAGATCTATTAATTTTTCGTCAGCATCAGAACCTCTCTGATTGGCTAATCGTACATGGAAAATAATAGAGAAAAAAATATCTGAGAATATATATCAATGAGTCAAATGTCAATACTGGGATTTGAGAACAAAAAACTTGTTTCTGGTTTTTGCATTTAGTTAAGTTTTCCAGATGGTTGTGTTTATAATTGCGTTTACCGTTATTTTTTTTTTTTGTTGTTGTTGTTGTTGTTGTTGTTGCAAACATAGATCTCAGGTTTGTGTAAAATCACATTTGCAGCTAAAAACTTAGACTTTACGTCATATTGTAAGATAATCCATGTAGCATAGGGAAATCTTGTCTGACAGGTGGAATATTTCACACAGCGCCGACAGTATCTTTGAGAGTATGAAACAACGACATCATAACAATCATGTCTACAAAATATCGCAAATACTGCGTATATATATACAAAAGCTAAGTGTTAATGTCAAACTGTTGACATTGATTAAAATTCTTAATGGGACTTATTAATTAAAACACATCGCTGTAGATTTATATTGATCAAAGCCATATTAATGTAAAAGTAACAACGCATTTTGCATACAAAATATACATAACACATAAAATGTCATCTAAATTTATAAAATAAAAATCATGTCTGGCACTGGTAGTGAGTTATACGAGGGCAGACAATAAATAACCAACCTTACTTATTTCCGGTCAAGATCTCTCTCTCTCTCTCTCTCTCTCTCTCTCTCTCTCTCTCTTCTTCTTCTTCTTCTTCGCTGTAATTGCCCTCTAGTGTGATGCACTTCGACCAACGGGATCCTTCCAATTTAACAACTCCTCAACTGTCTTTACGACTTCTTCGTCAAATCTGAAATGACGTCCATGGACATATTTTTTCAATTTTGGGAATAGAAACAAGTCGCTAGGAGCTAAATAAGTCGAATAGACAGGATGTATTATAAATCTTTACCCGTTTCGCCCTACAGCATCCATTGCAATTTTTAAGTGTGAACTCGCGCATTGTCCTTTTGCAGCAAAACCCCTTTAGAGAGTTTACCTCGGCGTTTTTAACGTACTGCAGTTCTCAGCTGGTCTAGCAAGTTTGCATAGTACAAAACCAGTTATTGTACTTCTATTTAGCAAAAAGTGCATATGTAGCCATAATATTGCCAGCAGATGGGTAATTCTTTAACATTTTGGCTTTGGTGATCCAAGGCCTACCGATTGACGACTTTGAGCTTCATTCTCTGGCTCATAAAATTGAACCTAAGTCTCATCTACATTCACCAGAAACAAAAGAAAATCATCTTTTATTTAAAACGCTTCAACAAGGCGCTCTTATACTAATGCTCTTGTTGCTATTTGCGTATCTCTTAGATATTTTAGGACCCAATGGGCTTTTAGCTTTTGCATATTTAAATGATCATGTAAGATTGTAAATTGGTTACTATGTGAAACGCATAATGGGATATTTCTTCCACCCAAATTCGCCTATCAGAGTATACCAGAGTCCTCACTTTGTTACACATTTCTTCGTCAAGGGTATTCAATGGGCGTTCAGACCTGGATTCATCTTCTAAAGACGTTCTAAAGCGTTTCTCCAGAGCATAAGATGGTGCAGAAGACAAAAAAATATCGGTAACTCGCCTTGTATTTCCTTGCCTGTTATTAAAGAATACGTTTATATGCGTGTAATTTCGTATCCAGGTATAAAAGATGCATTGAAACATGGCACGAAAGTGATAAACCGGAAGTAAAATAGGTTATTTACTTATTGACTCGATCTCGTATTTAAGACGTAAGTCTAATGCCTACAATTACGTCCAAATAACTGACGTCTGTAATACGTTTGATGTCAAAAATAACCCATAAAAAAACTCACGTAAATAACAAGCTCAATACCAACAATGACGCCCAGTGAAATAATGTCCATAGCACGCCCAGTGCCTACAATTATACCCAATGTCCTGACGCCCGTAACACGTCCGATCCTTATTATGATGTCCAATGAACTAATATTATTAACACATCAGATGCCTACAAGTACAAGCACGTCTAAATATTTGTCATTTGTAACACGCCCAAGACCTAATATGACGCCCGATGTAATTACGTTCTTAACAGGTTAAATGCCTACAGCTACGTCCAATGAACGTACGTATCACATTCAGTGTCTATAATTACGTTCAATAAATTGACGCACGTTACACATTCAGTGTCTATAACTACGTTCAATGAACTGATGCACGTAACCTGTCAAATGCTTACTATGACGTCCAATTAACTGACGTTTGTAACACGTTGAATGCCTGCAATTAAATTCATTTCATTTGCGTTCGTAACACGCTCGAAACTTACTATGACGCACATTGAACTGAATGTCGTAACATGTTAAATGCCTACAATTACGTCCAATGTACTAACGCCCGCAACACGTCCTATACCTATAATGATACCTAATTAACTGACTGACGTTCTTAAAACGTTAAGAGCATTCAATTATATTAAATGAACTGACGTTCGTTACACGTCCGATGCTTAGTACGATGTACAATCGACTGACGCACGTTACATTTTTCAAGCCTACAATTACGTCCAATGTACTCACGTTCTTACCATGCCCGATACTTACTATGACGTCCGATGAACTGACATTCGGTACAAGTTAAATTCCTACAATTCCGTCAAATGAACTGACGTCCGTAACTCGTTCATTGTTTACATAGCGTCTAGTGAACTGACACACATAACGCCTCAGATGCTTACTATTACGACAATGAACTGACACACATAACACGTCAGATGCTAACTATTACGTCAATTAGCTGACACGAGACACGTCAGATACTGACTGTTACGTCACTGAGCTGACACGAGACACGTCAGATGCTAACTATTACGACAATGAACTGACATGAAACACGTGAAATGCCTACAATAATGTTGATGAACTGACGTTCGTAACGCGTCCGATACTCACAATGAATGAACATTCGTATTAACGTCTGATGATAACTATAGCGTCTAATGAACTCACGTCCGTATCAGGTTCTATGCTTACATTGAACCCGAATAAATTGACGCCTGTAACACGTCCAATGCCTTCATTGACGCCTATAGCACGTTCGATGGATACTATGACATCCAATAAACTGATGTCCTTAACACGTTCGACGGTTACTATGATGATGACCACTGAACTGTCGTTCGTAACAGGTTTGATGCCTACCGTGATGACGCCCAATGAACTGACTGCCGTTATCTGTCAATCGTAATTTGAAAAAGATTTTCATTCGCATCAGAGTAGAACGGAATTCAGTTATGATGTCTAAGACAAGATTCTCTCACTTATATCGAGGCGGTGAAGTCTAGGTTGTTTGGGAAAATAGGGATCCGTAAGACGGCAAACCTAGTGCCCAGCTGCATAAAACATCAATAAATTGATGATTTATAAATATTAGATTTTAACGTTATGTCTGAACAATTTAAGATAGAAATAGAAAATGTTATTTATTTAGGTTTGTCTCCTCTGTATACAATCACGTTCATATATGTATAAAATATATAAATGATATACATTTAATTTGTAGATCATGCAGTTACATGTGTTAAAGTCGCTTCTTATCAACATTTTTAGACGGTCATGGGTATGGGTATTTAAGACCAGTGTATGTTTTTTACAATCATTATTTTGAGCTAAGATATTTTTAGATTTAAGCCTATTTGGCACTCTTCCTACAAATAAGAATACACATGGTTTATGTATTACACATTAGTTTTTATACTCTTTTAGATAAGGTATAAATTCCTTCGTACCACAGCTGTGAAAAATTAATCAAAAACATTATTTACACAAACGAAAAAAGTTAATTATTTCTGTCATTTGTAACTAATTGTTGTAACCTGACATGTAGGTAAATCATAAGATATGACTTAAAGGGTTTTATCGGATTTTGTACAAGAATTAATTTGTAAACATCCACCTATGTCTTTCATATGGATTGTATACTGTGTAAAACAAAATGTCACAAACTTGATCCTACCACAAAGTTAGACGACTCATGAATATTAGTCATGATTGTGTAAGACGATGCCTTAAGGAGGTATGCAGGGGAGATGGAAAGAAGCTTTCAAAAAACAACAGGATTTGATTATCAGGATGTATACATTGAAAATGTGCAACAATCTGCTTCAGTATTATTAGGTTACCCTTTGACAAATTAAGACCGGTAACGTTTCTACAAACACTAGCGTTGATAGATGTTTATGTTACCCGAAGGGAAAACTAATAGTTGTTGCGTTGTCCATTCGTGCGTCCCATTTGTTCGTCCGTCCGTTCGATCGCCTGTCCATTCGTTCGTCCGTCCGTGCGTTCGTCCGTCATAATTTTGTACGGAGCATAACACAAAAACTGTTAGAGATATCAACATGAAACTTCATTGCTAGAAAGATTTTGATAAAGAAAATTACAGTGAACAAACACCACAACTCTGGTTTCCATAATATAAGAGTTAATGCCCTTTGTTTTTTTATTCTTAAAATTTTGTCCGCAGTATAACGCAAATACCAAAAATATAAATATGAAAATCTATCGCTAGATAAATCTCGATAAGGAGAATTGCATTGTGCAAGAACCGTAGGTGTTGCATATTATAGGATTTTGCATGTTATTTACTGCGAAATATTACGTGTTATTTCTGATGTTGCGTGTTACACATTGTACAATGTTGCGTTTTATATATTGCACGATATTTGAATGTTACATATTTGCACAATATTAAATGTTGTATATTGCACGACATTGCGTGTTACTTATAACAATATCGCGTGTTACTTGTTGCACGATATCGCGTATAACATATTGCACGATATTTGAATGTTACGTACTTCACGATATTGCATGTCTCGTATTACATGATATTGTTGTCGCTTATTTTACGATATTTCATGCTATTTGTTGCATTATATTGCATGTTATGTATTGCACGATATTGAATGTCATTTATTGCATGATATATATTGCACAACATTGCATGTTATGTATTGCAAAATGTTGCATGTTAAATGATATAGCATGTTGTATATTGTACAACATGTTATTGCATGTTATATACTGTGCGATATTAAAGGTAATTTATCATAATATACTTTACAGTAAATACGTAGTTTCTGTATGCGTTTATACGGCTAAAATGTCGTCATCCATATCATCACCAACTGCATGTGCCTGGTTTGAAAGCCGTATCACCGATCTGACCTGCTACTCGGAAAGAATAGATCTAATCACTATAGGATGTATATCATAAAAAAAACTGTCGACGACATTATGTGGCCTTAAAAGGGTTATTTGCTGAAAATATATGTGATCGCGTGAGTGGAAGTATTTGGAGGAATGTAGTTCGTCTTATTGGTGTCAAGTTTTTTATCATACTTAGAGCAAACTGTCTAATGCATTATTTGTTCTATTTGGTGAAATCTCAAGTAATATGATAATCAGAATAAAACACGGTGAAATCTATGTCATATGCCATATCTGACCAACATCACCTTTATCAGACCGAGCGCTTTGGATTTTACCATTGTTTATTCTATATATATTACAAGATACTGCATGTTATTTTCTGTGCGATATTACATGTTACATATTGTACGGTAATGCATCGTACATGATGAGTATATATTGCAAGATACTGCTTGTTACAAATTGCACAATATTACGTGTTACATATTCTCTATTATGGCCTGTTACACATTGTCCAATATTGCATGTTGTATATTGCACGGTATTGCGTGTACATATTGAACGATATTGCATGTTATATATTGCACGGTATTGCGTGTTACATATCGAACGATATTGCATGTTATATATTGCACGATATTGAATGTTATACATTTAAGCCGATCTACCTTGTCATTATCCATTATTCTTCCACATATAACTGACAGTTTGGATATAAGTGTAAGTCAGAAAACACTTAGTCTATTTAATCAATCAAACAACAAAGCAAGCCATTACAATGATATCATTCTGTCATTATCTCTTGTACACACGCTATACAAGTGGAACTTCTTGGCTGAGACGCAAAATACTATCCAATACAACACAAATAATTTCATTTTATACGAACAGTTTATTCATGAAATACATTTTAGATATCTAACTGTTTTTACTGTAGATCACATAGTTCTTGACTGTGGTGTAGTGAAACATACCGATTATTAACAAATGCAAAGTCACTTTACAACTTCTTTTTTCCGCTGGTTTACATTTTGTATATCCATCCAAAAACTTTCTGCGATCCCAGCGTTTCAATAAAAACAATGACACGAATATAAAGAATGATAATCTTTATTAAAAATCAAACAAATAGGCAACAATAAATATCATCACCCGTAAAACACAATAACATACAAACGTATTATTTATGTAGTAATCGTAAACGTAAAATTATAACATTTCATTACTGTATCATAAATTGACAATAAAAACTTCTGTCTATAAAGAAATAATCATAGTCTGTACAAGAAACATATTCCAAGTGAATTCTAATAATAATTTTAAAGAAAGTACATGTACTTAAATTTCTAAGTAAAGTTGTTATCTGTTTACACGTGATCAATATGCAGATATGTTTTAAAACAGAATATTCAATTAATGGCGATTTCCACCGTTTGATTTCTAGTGGCATCAGAGTTGATGACGACAACATAAGTACTATAAGTAGTCAAAAACCAATCTGAATGATTTCATCTAGATGTTATATTCAAACCAATCAAAACTGATTTTTTTGCAAGATGTAACCATAATTTCATACATGCAATTATTTTGTTTGCACGAAACAAAATAAAATTTTAATGAAAATGTGTAATTAAAAATTGTTAGTTCCCGACACAAGCAATAAGTGCCTCTATTCAAAAGAAAAAAATGATTTCGAATTTGTAATTTTAGTTTTTAATAATTTTGTATTATGTATTTATAAATGATACAAACGAAATTTAAAATAAAAAATTCGTTCGCGGGGACTTGGGGTGGGTGGCACTATAAGAACCATTTCAGAGAGCATTAAAATGCAGCGATATAACACTAATAAAGCCATTGTTTCTATTTCAAGAAAAAATATCAAAAGGCACTTTTAATACCATCCCTTATTATTCTTTAAAATTTTGAAAACATTTGATAAGCTGTCTCTGAGGATTCAGAAAAGAGTTGAAGCGAAAGAATATATAATAATAATAAGGAACGCAGTAAAACTAGGTTAGGGAAACATAATAATTATTTCTCCGATTGTGTTCAGCGTACAGTACATTAATTTTCAATACTCTTACCCACAGGGAACTGTGCTAATATTTATCAAATGAGAAGCGGCACCAAAGTATAGCAGGATAATTGTAAAACAAAGCATTAAATTTGGAAAAAAGTTTGAACAAGAGTACAAATAGGGCTTGCAATATCCATTGGCACTTAACTTGTATTTGAATATCGTACATACAGTTACACAACAATATTGAATTTTCACAATGAATATCATTCAAATTGTTTCCAGTTGTTATTGGCTGTTCTATTTATAGTAACTGTGACTATTTTGGATTCCGGATGATCGTCGAACACAATTTCAATCTACAACAACCTAGGACCTCTGTTAATTAATTTCAATTCGACCCAACAGTTTTAGAGAAGATTAAAATGTATAAGCACACACTTTGACATGTCATAAGCTCAGCTGGCTATATTCAGTTTAGCTAAAAACTTGGAAAGACGGAAACTACTATGTTACCCTCTGCAGCATGATAATTTGTGTGATTTCTGTACTATCATATACATATAGTGTAAGACATATGTATGACTTTAGAAAGAATCATATTTTGAGCCAGCCATAAACTGTTGATGATGTCATCAGAGAAAACAGCCTAGGGCATAGAGATTTTCATTTGCTGATCAATTTTACATATAATTTGTATCTTGCAGTTACGAATAGATCAGGGATGAAAATATTGTTTTACACAATATGACTAGTAATAGTTCGCCTGACTATATTCTGATACTCATATAACTAATAAGATTTTAAACTTTTCTAACATACTTAATTCATTTCATGTAAAGAGTTACAATTGTGAAAAATAAACAGCCCATTTAACCAGTTGTTACCTGTATATATACACGAATGTGAAGTACAGGTAAATACAAGCTCGCTTATAATATCCTAAAAAATCCATTGAAATTGGAACATAATTTTAGGTAAATTTACACATCTTTTCATAAAAATAAAATTTGTAAAGGTTTTATAATTCATAATTGATACAGCAGCATTCTGTTTTCACAAGGACATATTCGACTCTTAAGTGTGATTTCCAATTAAAACGAGTATTATGGATGCAGCATTACAAAAAGGTGCACAGCCAAATAAGTGTGACACCGTTATTTTAACAAAATCCTTAAAATAATATCTACGCTTCCTAAACAACCTTTCTCTGAAATTCCATTAAATTTAAGTCACTTTTCATTTTCCTGGCTTCTTTCCAAACAACCTTCCTGTAACATTGTATTCAATTTTAAATTGCAAAATAAATTCTACAGTTCCTATACAACTTTTCATGTTAAATTCAATTTTGAGCACTTTTGATTTTCCAGCCTTTTTCAGTTCTCGTGGCATTGACCGCCATTAAACATTCTATGACCCAATGACACTACGTTCTAGGTTCGACATTTACTTTACAATTTCATGTAAATATTTTTAATTTGGAGTTTACTTTCCCTATTTCAGTTCCATAGCAACGACCGCCACTGAAAATTCTAAGACCCAATGGCCAATTTAGGATAGAGATAAATATTCCTTTGGAGTTTGGTTAAGATTGGACCATTGGCATCCAAGAAATGGTTAGGAAAGATCACGACAAGAAGCAGAAGAGGAAGAATGATAACAGTTACGAGTATTAATGTAATGATGGCTGCATCAATACAAAGAAGGCGCCCAAAACAAGAAGTGTGAAACCACCATTTTGTAAATTTGAAGTCTTAAAATAATTCCTACTTTCTTAATAACCTTTCTGAGAAATTTCATGCATTTAAGAGCACTTTTGATTTCTAGCCTTTTTTCTATTTCCATGGCCGCCATTTTCGAATTTGCAAGCCTTTAAACAAGCTCTACACTTCCTTGACAGCCTTTCTAAAAATTTCATTCATTTGCAGCTATTTTGATAGAACGGGTGCCATTTTGAAAATTTTAAGCAGCAAAATAAGTTGGATTGTCACTAATTGGAGATACTCATACGTAATTGGTATAATTAAAGTGTCAACACCACCTTATGTCCATTTAAAATTGATTTCCCGAGGATTTCAATGTAACACCTATATAGATCGTCTTTATACTTATACTGTGTTTTAGTATAATTTCATTTACTTTTTTTTTTCATTAAGACATATAGCTATAATATAACAAAAGACTCACTTTTTATAAAATTATACATCCTTTTTTCAAATTTTTCCAAATTTGTTTAACACGCCTTTATCAATTTAATGTAAAAACGTCTCTGACAATGGTAATACAAATTTCATGGTTTCATTTCTTAAACCATTTAATGCAGTATAATTTAGAATTTATTTATCAAATATAGACATCTGAATTTGGGAATGATTGAAATCTTAAAGTAGAAGGTTTAGTATGAGTTATCTCTCTTTGTACATATTGGGCAGGAATATGTTTAGAATTCCTAGAACCGCAAAATAAGGTCTACCGTTTCCATGGCAATAACCTCCTCCGTTTTGAAAATTCTAGGACTCAAATGCACATCTTGGAATGGGAATAAACGTTTCCTGTGAAGTTCGATTAAGATTGGACCCATGGTCTCCGAGAAATTAGCTGGACAAGTTCATGGCAAGAACAAGAAGATGCTTAATACTGATATTAATAATGAAAAGAAGAAGGAGAAAAAGAAGAGGAAGAATAAGCTAAAGAAGAAACGGATCGAAAACAATAAGTTTAGAAACTTCGTTTGGGTACCTTAATAATAATAAACGGTGCAAAATAATAAGTCGCTTAAAAGTTCGGGCGCCTTAATTATAATAACAATAAGACATAGAAGAACAATTGAAAGAAGAAGAAACGGTGCAAAAACAATTAAAAGTCAAATTTCGTTTGGGCGCCTTCATAATTTATAACGTAAAATAAAATTCATTTGCGCTTTGAGCAGCTACTCAGAGCTGTAGTGAATCACTAAATATTCGTTTACTGTCAATCATACCTGCGGTATTGAAGTTTATCATTTACACGAATTTATTACGCAATACTATTATTGAACAAATATATTACAAACAAATCAGAATGAATTGTTTCATACCCTCTAACGTCAGTGCTCGCACGCTTTAAACATTTGTAAGTAGCAACTAACTCGAATACGTGAATTTTGTGAGTATAAAAAATGTTGAAAACATCCAAAAAGTAAAACATCCGATGTACCTGCCTAAAAATGTTCAAATGCAATACCATTGAGTTTTCATTTGAACAAACTATTTCTAGTCGTCATGCGTGTGCTAAAGTGTACGTGTTTACATATAGTATACTTAAAACACACCATTTGTTTAAATATTCATATGAAGCACCATAGAAAGTATCTGGCTATTGTTATACATATATCAACATATTGGGTTTAAAAGTATTAAATATGACATCGTAGGGAGAGTGATAATATGAACAATCATGAAAAACACCAATACTTATCATTTCAGTTTGCCTCCAAAAATTGATATACACAAACGTCTCTTATTAAAATAGGCATATTGGATGCTTAAGTTTGAGATTTACTTTCATTCTCTACCAATAACTATTCTGTCCGTTTTGAGGTCACTTAATTTTCCAGCGTTACAGTATTAACAAAATATCATAACACCGAATTTCAACTAGGTTTATTTATATTCTACGTCGTTTAATGGCTAATGTTTTCATTCAATATACTTCATATCATCTGTTAATAATTACTGCATCTATGTACATCGGTGTATAAAAAAGATACTCGTATGATTTATGATGTGGATATTTATATTACATGTAATTGGAAAATCCTATTTTCTGTTTTGCTATAGCTTGGACTCTTGAAGTGCTATAATTTCTCGTAAAAGTGGAACAGCATTACCATTGGTTACTGGAGCCGATGACGACCGTCTCTGTCAAAGACAAATAACAATGTATAACGTATTAGCGTATTATTCTGAAGTCGTCATGTTAAAAAAACACAAAATACTTATTGGAGCAAAACATGTAACCGAATCACACATTTATATTGCACATTTATTGTGAGAGAAGTTTGAACCCCTGCATTATTGTAGATTCAGATCTCCTTTATAGATACATCTTGCACATAAAACTACTTGGGCAATACGTAGAACAACTGGCTTCAATAATACTCGTCATAGATCACAATCAAACTAGTTCAGGTGTGAATTCAGATTTCATCTCTAAGCACCCTTTCTTGTACATTCACAGAATAGTTATCGCAAATATATAAACCGTTATTGTTTCATTTGTTTGTACATGTATCTTGTTCTGATGTGCTTTTACCAAGTACAAAGTATTTTAAAGTTACATACATTGTTATCTTTCGATGATTGCAGTTGATTTTTTTATCGTATTTTTTAGTTCAGATATAAAAATTAACAGATTATGTATACCCCCTTTGAAAATGCTAATAAAGTTACCATATATATGACGAGCCATACAGATCATAAAAACAACATTTAGTATATTATTTAAATACAAAATAAAAACATGCAATAAATAATATATATTACAAAATAAACTAAACATAATAAGTAAGCTATATACCTGGGTTCCATTATTGTTAGTAACCTCAGTAATTGATGTGAACACAGAGAATGATCGACTTAGCCTTCTAAAGTTGCTGGATATTGCATTCCTTGACGATAACGTGTCCAATGTTTACGAAGCGTCAACTGAACCTGAAGCAAGCAACAACGTTAAGGTATTAATATCATGCCATGCAACTATCTAGTGGTTATTCAACATGATATTCTCATAGCAAAATAACTACGAAATTATAAGTGTGCTTGGTGTTAAAAAACATAAAGTAATAAAAAAGAGAATATACGTATAGCAATTAAAACACTAATTGAAGAACATACCATCTCCTTAAAAAACTTATAGACAGGCATTCGCTTCTTACAGTGGAAGATAGGCTATCTAGTTTTCATCATTAGGCATGGTTCTAGTCTACCAAACATTAGGGAAACGTCTTTCTTGATTATTTGATTTTTTTATAAAAGCTAGTTCCATTTAATTAAATAGGTTTTTTTGTATTTGTTTTTGTATTATTGGGGACTTGCTGAATAGTTCGCGACACTTTTAAAACGAAAAACATCTTTATCATTATAAATAAACTAAAAATCTTTATTCCCAAATTTTAATCTGTAAATTATTTTATATTTTGATATTTGTGAAGGACAATAGAGTAAATAACGTTTTATGCTGGATTTTCTAATGTTTAACGAAATATAATATGTAATTGATATAATAATGGATTTCATAATATGCCAATTTTACAAACATAATCACGATGTCTTTAAATAAATACATTAATAAAATATGTATGCACCTTCCCTCTCCAAGATATTTATTTGATCCATATTTGTCAAAATAAACTCCTAGATGGTATACCAAGTATGTGCTAACCTTTGTAGGGAAAAATAGGTAAAAAGGAAAAATTAGTTGGCATGAAATTAAATCTCCGGGAAATATATTCCTGTTGCCAACTTGTATATACATTAACTCACATAACCAAATGTTATTTAAGGTATGGCAAGCATACTACATAGAAAAGAAGAAAAACGTGCATCAGTGTGTTTACGGCGAAGAAAAGTGACATGCAAGAAAAGATTGGACAACAAAGATAAACATCATGTATAGCGCATAAATACTCCAATATCAAATATAAGCTATGTGCACGACAATTTCCTTCCTTAGTGTTTTACAAAATGATAATTTGTTTTATTTATTTCTTTTTCTTGTATTGCCAATGTATATAATAAATAAGACAGAAACATGACAGATGCTGACATCAGACTTAAAATATAATTGACTCTCTTTGTTATCTTAATATAATTTTTATTCTGTTACAATTCTAAAACGACAGAGTTAATCAAAAACGTTATCTATACAAAGATTACATAGAACAGCTTATATCAATGTATATCATCCTATTTATGTAACATGATGATTATTGTCCAATTCTGGGTAATAAACACGTTGCCTTATACCTTATCCTTTTGTGGAGGCGGATAAAACTTTATTGATGAAAGTGAAGATTCCAAACGCATTGTCTTTGATGTACAGAAATACCTCTTTAATATATCTTGTACCTAAATATATAGATATTGTTATTGATATCTATAAGTGTTTATGACCAAATTTGATTTTGCGGAACTATCAAAGAAACAAACACAAATTGAATGCAGCCTTGTATGTGAGGAGCGTCATTTAATACGAAAATATTGTTGTTTTTTATTTAATAATTTCTTTTATCGAGTCAGCACGTTATTGGAAAGGCCGGACTTCATTATTGACAACATATGAATTATTATTCCACACTAAATACCGTACAGCGGTTTTTTTGGCTGGTTGCAAATTTTGGCGTATTTTCGCGTTGATATTGAAATCGCCAAAATATAAATCGTGAAAATTTATGACAGAGTTAAAATTTAGGTCAGCTAAAATTAATAGCAGTAATTGTGCGCCATAATTGTATGTACTGACTGGTCAACCGTGAGTGAGCCAGTGAGTTGTTTTCAGTTAGCAGTTAGTATTGCCATTACTTATAAACAGTAACGCGTCATTTATAATACTGACTGCAAAGTGAATATACTTTTTATTTCAAGTTTTATCTAAATAAGTATTTTAAAATTTTTGAAGCCAAAACAAATTTTGCCGGACGAACAAAGTGCCGTAGCTGAAATTTTTGGACCGGCTGGTTTGTAGGAAGCGAACGAACATGTTCTCAAAATTGTAGAAAGTCGAAATTATGTGGGCAATTCATATCCTGGATCTGTAAAATGGGAAATAAAGATCGTGCTGAAATTGGAAACTATTGTGTTTAACACAGCCCCGCATCAACCTGTGGAATGCGTAAAAAGTACTTGGACTACGTTTCATCATTTAAGCGTAAATTAAACTTTGAAGATGTTACTGAGATCCTTGCAAAGAAACGCGGCAGGCCTCTCTAATAAATATAATTGCCAAAATTAAGCCATAGCATGTTTTCTAATCGCCAAAATAAAAATTCAGCATTTAGTCTAATCGCCAAAATAAAAACGCCAAAATTTTCCACTGACCTTTATTTACTAACAAAAACGCCAAAATTTAGCTCCGCCAAAATAACCCGTTGTACGTTATATTGTTGAAAAAGACAATGCATTATTTCCTATCAAAATTATTAAACATCAAAACATTCTTGAGAAAACAATTTTCCTAGACTTTTTTCACTTTTGTAGAAAAATATAACATTATGGCAAAAATATTTTTTTCAGAGACAAAAACACTATTTAAGCTGAAAAATGCTCATCTTCAGTTGTATAATAAATATACCCAGTTCCTACACTTTTTATTTCGGCAGGTAAACCGTGTGTAATAGGTTAAGCTGATGTTTATCATTCTTCTCTAATTACTTCATAGGAAAGCAATAAGTTTCTCCATCAGAAAGGAAGGAAATGTATTGTTACTGGAACAATCGTGTTTTAAAATATTGAAGATTTGTCAAATTAAAAAATTACACAATATAAGTATAATCTTAATACCATTTGCTAGTCAGATTTCTACTTCTCTAACATTTTATACATTAAAAAACAATAAGTCATATCTTACCTCTCCATTTAGAAAACAGTATAGAAGGGAGATAATAAATCCTTGGAATGAAACTAAGAAATTAGTTCCGTAGCACCATATACCAAATTTCACTATATCGTCTGCTGGTGCATCTGTCATAACTACAAAGTTTGTTATACCTAGAAGCGGTAGCAATACAATGGCTGCCTTTACTGCCTTTCTGCAAGTTAAAAATAAGCAGAAATTAATCAACTTCTGAAACAAAACAATGATCCCTGTATGAAATCACTAATGTATATGAAGTTAAAACTAGTGATTTATACGATTACCGTGTGTAACATGTCTGGTACCACTGATATTTTAAATACATAAACTCATCTGAATAAAAATCTATATAAGAACATAGCCGGTTATTGATTGTCCTTTTGTCTAAATACCGATCTCTATTGATATAGGATAGAATTTCTTACAACGACTTATTATGTCGATATATATTTGTTTCGAAATTTCAACTTCAAGTAATGTCTTTGTTTAAATTGACAGTAACATAAACGAAAAGGGTAATTAAACCTAAATACGAATGATAATAATATAACACATTTGAATTTCGCATTCCGTCCACTATAGCAAGCGCTATAGAATATTGACGCTTATGGCATACGTTATGCGGAAAACAATGGTCATATTGATGCATTGAAGCAATACTTGTCCCCACCGATTTAACGGCCTAAATATACCCTTCAAGCGTTAGTACCAAACTGAGACACAAATGATTTTTAAACAAGACACGATCGGTATACCTACAGTATACAGTATAACCTGCTATAAAGTCCACCTCTGTATAAAGTCCACCTGTCTATAACAACCGGTCTGAAGTATCCCGAATGGATTTTACTATATAATGACCCTGTATATAAAGTCCACTTGTCTAATGTGAATAGAGTCCACCCTTTTCAGTCCCAAATAACTCCTCAACTTGTCTGTAAAGTCCACTATTTCAAAAAACTTTTTTTAGTTTTTGAAATTTTATAATTTTCAAAAGTTCAAGCAAAAATTTTGTAATCAAGTAAGTCTTATACATGTAATTCTAATGCATAAAGAATAGCAATATAAATATAATTATTATAATTTCAAATCTTTGGTCAGTGTATTTAGTAACATACAAAGTTTTACAACTTTCTGTTGTCAAGAGCATTATAAGTTCTTAGTAATAATAGTTAAAAATTTACGGAGAAAAATATAAAATTAACATATGACATCATTATTCTCATGTCAATGAGTGAAGCCATTAGATTAGAAAACCTGTAAAAATGGTCTTTCTTAGGTAGTATGTTTTCTATACCTATTGTATTAATTAGTGACACCTTGCCTCTAAAGAATACAAAGACAATTAGAAATTAATTAATTACTGATAGATAAACCGTCACCATTTACAGTCCATCTCATTTAACGTAAATATTTTCTAAAATTAATTCTGATTTAAAAAAAAACTATAATAAAAATAATTTTAACAAATTTAACAAGAAAGTACTACATATTTTTCACCCATTAGTATACCGGTATTAACAATCCATGTTTACTTGTTCATAAGAGGTGACCCTCTATATAAAGTCCATCTGTCTATTAACTCCACTTTTGCCCAGTCCCCTAGGTGGTCTTTATACACAGGTTATACTGTGTATAAACTTAGACTACTCACCTGACTTTTGTAACTTGATCTACATTTGATTGGCTCTGACGTAATTTTGTCACCAGAACTCTAATTATATTTAACAAAAAGAACAAATTTACCTGCAAACATAAACAAGATATATTTTGATAACAAGTAAAGAAAAATACAGACAAAGGTAAATATATCGTTCTATTCTGTAGAATTATTCTGCATTGGAAAATATTTGCTTTTATGTTGTCTATGCATTGTTGATAGGACATTCGCATTACAAAAAATTGAATAGAAGGACCTTCAAAAACTGAGTTTACAAGGTACACTTATATCTCAAACTCTCAAAAACATATTTTTTCTCAAGACAATATTCTGCAATATTTTTTAATAACACGTATACCTGTAAACAAATTATCCACTTTTACTCAAATAGCAAACCAAGATACAAGATAAATATATAGTGCTAAATAGGAATTAATATTTTTTCAAGCACTATAGTCTTAAATTTGAAGATTATGCAAACTATCCCAGCAAACTTGAAATTGAAGATACGACTGATTATTAAGGTTCTGCTTCATATTTAGACCTTATACCTCAAATATAGCGCAAACGAAAGGCTACATTTGAATCTGTATGACAAACGTGATGACTTTATTTTTTCCATTGGCGACTTTCTTGTTTTATGCATTAATATACCCGCTTCTTCTGCTCGTAGTACATTCGTTTCACAATTAATACACTACGGTAGAGCTTGTTCCCACTACAGAAACTTTTTACAACGATGTAAGCTTGTTGCAAATGAATTATTGACGCAAGGATATTGTAAGCCTAGGCTTATCAAGGCCTTCAAAAAGCTTTATGTTTTTTAGGTAAACAGTAAGTACTTACCCTTCCAGAGCACCAGGTCTCACTTCCCTGGTAGAAGTTCACGTGTTTAACCTAATTTGCAAGACTCAAAGTTTATACTTTGCTTTGGAATTGTGGGTTTGACACAATGTTTGTTTTGGACGTAAATCTCACGCTAAAAATGGGAAGATTTAGATAAACACTTGAACTTCCGTAACGTGAGTGAGGTAGTGTGCTCTAGGAGGGTAATTGCTGTTTTTAAATACCCGTCATTAGAAGATGAGACTAGAAGGAACATGTAATTTAAGAGCGTAAAATATATCCAGAAGAATTGTGGATACAGAGACATCATACTTATCAACAATATTGTAATGACTTTGTTAGGTTTGCACTATTTCTGGATAACCAATTTACTTGTAAGCAATTTGCTCCGTTTTATAAATTCACATAGTGAGAACAAGCTCCAAAACAGCGTATCAACTGTGAAACAAAATCACTTTAAGCATGTCCAAAGAAAAGAAAAATTGATCATTTCATATATCGGGCACATTTTAATTCATATTATGTTAGCAATGCGAAACATTGAATATCTAAACTATTTATCAGATCTGTTCTCAGACACACAGTACTAGACTCCATAAGACAATATAATGTTGAATCACGGGTAGTATTAAGGGATGGTGTAATGATATATGTTTCATCATTTATTGTTCGCAAAATCATAAAACCATGATATTTGTTCTGAAATATTAGCCAAACCAAAACATTTAACATTTTATCTCTTAAAACCAGATAAAATTCAGCTTACTTAAAGTCAATCTTGTGAGATTTATCTTTATTGAAAATTCTATCATTGTTATCATCGTTTTGAGACAAGAATATATTCTGACTTTCCGACATTCCATAGATGAACAAGTCATAAATTAAATTATAGCCCTCTAAGATGTCATCACATCAGACAAGTAATTTAATATTTATCCTGAGCAAGTCATGTAATTCTAAAGGAATCCGTTATAAATTGCTGATCGATTTCTAGTTTGGCCTACAAATATTATAAATGATAACAAACTTACAGCTATAACCACCACTCTTGGCGTTTCTATTATCCAGTAATACGACATAAAATAATAAGGAAACCAACATCTGAAATGGGAACAAGTTGTAATTACATGCTACATGTCAAAACATTCACATTAAGTTGCAAAATGATTGTTTTTTTCTTGGTTGACACCTTATGCACTGTTATCTGCAATGTACTTGGTAATTTGTTTTTCAGTAAACTATAATTTTCTGTAAAAACAATTGTTATATATTTCACTAGACAAGTGGAGTTTCGGATCAATGTAAACTAAATACAGTGCGATCTTCTTCTTTTAAATAAACGCTGTATCAATATTTTGAAGCGGGGCATGCACTTTATAGTCACATAGTTATATACATTTATTAGTGATAAAATTTATTTGTCAACATTGTACCTTTTCTGAAAAACATTTAATGGTTACGTTACATTGTTTAATATTCGTAGTAAACGTGTATTTACAAAACAACAGTGGAAATGTCTTCAGAGACACTGAAATATATATATTTTATATACCACATTTTGGTGCAAACAGATATTTTTTTTTAAATTCAATATTAATATTTTTATTCGTTCGTTCAATTCAACTTTATGTATGTATATGTAAAATTATCATGTTTGGG
Organism: Anadara kagoshimensis; assembly: GCA_021292105.1. Classification (NCBI taxonomy): domain Eukaryota; kingdom Metazoa; phylum Mollusca; class Bivalvia; order Arcoida; family Arcidae; genus Anadara; species Anadara kagoshimensis. Next base: position 16,014,646 of record CM037872.1, on the reverse strand, counting down.
TATCTTGAAAATAGTTCAAAACCAAAAAAAAAAAAAAAAAAAAAAAGATAGTTCCACAAAAACGTAAACTTAATTCACGTGGTACGCTATATTGTTTGTTAGTGATATAAAATTATAAAGATTCAAGTTTAATGAACGTGCAGTAACAAGCTTAAATACGCTAGAGAGAATAAAATCAATAGAAAATATCATTAGTCGCAGTATATCGAAAGCATGTACTAAGTTTTCTACAATCTGCAGAGTCAGTAAGGGTTTTCTAAGCCACATGTTTGCAAATCAATTTGCATTTGCTGTAATTAAATCAAAAACTTTACAACGTATACTGATACCAATTTTAATTTATTTAAGGTATAAAAGTTCAAAAATATCATTCTAGTCTAGTAGTTATACACTGGCGCATGATTTGTAATATAACCAAACGCATTACTTTGGTGTAATGAAATAAACAAAACAGTAACACACACACACACACACACACACAGATATATATATATATATATATATATATATATATATATATAATTTTAACTTGCAAATCAAGTACAATAATTGATTGACTTACTTTGCTTTATTTTGTGTGTATGTCATTGTAATTACCCACGCTACTGTGAATGGCACGGGTGTTCCTGAAAAATTAAAAGAAATAATTCATTATTTTATTTATTAACACGTAACAACATTTTCTGGACAAAGTACTGACCGTGTTATTCCTTCACTAATATAAATGACGCTTTATGAAATGTACATTGTATTGACATACATGTATATGTTTTTTAGCAATAATAAGGAAACATTGCGCAAAATGAAGCACGGATATATATACTTTATTACATTAATATTTAGTCAGGATTACACAAAAAAACTTTGTCAAAATAATAAACAATAAAAATATAAAACAATCATTAAATACTCAATAATCTTTATCCAGATTACTTACCCCAGCCCAAGGCATAGAATATGAGGTAATTTGGTCTAGCTGAAAATACTGATACAGCTATCATATTATGTAAAAACAATCCTTCTATTAACATCCACATAAACTGTACAGTCTTTGTGTATTCTAATAATGCATAGAAGAGTTCACAAAATACTGGCTGAAAAATAGATAATAAGAAAATAATTTTAATTATTATATAGAAATATTTGTTTCGCCATAGAAATTAAACGATAAATCCCGAGTTTTCAGCGTGCAATATGCATCGATATTTGACTTTATCCCAGTCAGAGGTTTTCCGAATCAATTTGTTCATATTGTACGCTTTGTCGCATGTCGCTGTCGGTTATGACGTCACTAAATTGTTGTAACATGGATGAAGACGTCATCACTGTGTAATGGTCATATTGCACGAGTTCTTATATCCATTTACAAGAACAGCAAGCCAATACAAATGTCGTGTCAACTCGGGATAATATTTCCAAATATCAGTTCAATTACCTGCCCCATATTCGATAACCAACACAATAAACTCATTAATAAAAATCATATAACACACTTGAAATATATCTCGTATTCCCTTGGTTAGTGACGTCATCCGATTGTTGAATCATATTATGACGTCACGTTCTAGCCAATGTGACTTGTAATTTTGCAATCAATAAGTGAATTATATTATTCACTAAAAACAAAACACATTGATGCTTATGTAATACTGAGTTTATTTGACTCGGATAAGGCTTGCTGCAAAAAAAAAAATCATTTAACTAGTTTAATAAAACCCTTCCCTGTTTTTGATAAATGCTAGGTTTACACGGGATTTCAGGGGCAGTTTAATAAAGTAAATTACACTGTACATGATACTTGTAAGAGACAGTGCTGTGTTGTGTGGTACCATTGTGGAGTATATATGGTGGTCTTCATTACAAAATCTATATAGCAGTTTCTGAAAGTTGAGAAAAGGTCATGTGGTCTGGTGGTCAGAGGTCAACATTAATCTTGATTTGTAAGAGGAAATTAGTTATTTTCGTAACAAATATATTAATGCTATCAATCGAGTATAAATTAGTGTCACGTGACTATTGATTCTTAAAGCCTCTTTAGTCGTCAAATATTTCTTATGAAAATTTTAAAATTAGACATTGTCCATGGCGACCAGTAAGTCAAAGGTCACGTGACGTTTTTAGCAAAGTCCATTTTAAAAAGTTATAATGATTCAAATTAAGGAATTTGTCAACTAAAACATAATACTAGTAATCTAATGACAACACTTAAGGATAAGTTTCATTCCGAAATCATTCGTTCTAAATATAGCATAAAAGGTCACGAGACCTTAGGTCAAAGGTCAACCTAAATCAAGACTAAAGACTTTTAGAGAAAATGAATCTGTTATCGCACATTTTTTTATCTGTTAATAAACAGATATCAGTTTTTCAATGAAGCATAGGCTAAAAATACTTACCGGTACAATTGTTTAGGTGAGAGGGATGGAAACGGGGTTATATTTAATAAATCCTCCATTACAATAATGATACAACACTAATTAAGGGTTTATTTAATATGGTAAATGTAACCAAAACAATTATAGTGGATTTTGGTAGGATCATCTAATATTTTGCGATTGTTGAGAGAATGTGAATCTAAATAAGCAAAATTTCACTAAATATAAATTACTACTTGACAATAATCAATGTAAACTTTTTATGATAATTATTTAAATATTCTTGTATAAATACGACAGATGGATTGTTTTAATGTTAAAAAGCTTTATTGTCAGCAAACAATAATTTTAAGATGAAAGTCTAAGCTGATGTATTACATCAGCTTTCTGTATAATATGTTGAATAATACGCTCTAATCGGAGTAAAAGTGTGCCCTACAAATAAACTCGCATAGATAACTGTCAATAAATATATAACATATAAACACGATGTTGTCTATATATTTCTCCACGATGACGGATATTGAAATTCATTTGTTCCAGTCTCTCACTTCCAGTAAGTATAGTCATTTACCATGCACTAATAATAATACAGTATAGTGCTTTATGTTACATTGTTAACAGCCTTTAATTCTAGTTGACGTAGCCTAATACACTGCAGCTTAAACAGGGTATTGGTAATCTTATACGTAGGTGTAGTCTTCAGATTATTTTTAGAGAAAAAACATTTTACTAATGAACACATTTAGTTCTTCCTCAGATGTAATCAATTTTATTCGCTAATGAAATTAGAGAAAATTTTTTCTTAGCATTTGCAACTGTATTTTATTTGGGTTTAAGCTTGTTTTATTCCAAAATTAGATTTGAGAATTTTCTAAGACTTTTATAAAGACTTTTCAATCGGTTTTACGGTTTTATTCTTTACTCTGTAAAATAAGACTCAGTACTATCAATATTCAGTATCACATATTCCCATGTCCCTTTCATTCTCAAATTTTATTTCACACATAGCGGGTGTACCAAGCTAGACAGAAGGTGCTTTACATTCCAGAACACCCGGTCTTTGCTCGCAGTTTACGTGTTTAAATAAATTTACCAGTTGCCAACTGTGCTATAAGCATTGTTACTTAGACATAGCAGGAATGTTTATGTTTCAATATAACACGGTTATTATTTTCTATATTTCAAATATACGAGTCATTCACACAAAAAAATAATTTAGAAAAAATCATAAAATTACAGATTTTACATTGATATTGAATTCGTTATTCAGAATTATACTGCTGTATACGTAATGAAAAAACCGCATCGGGAATTACAAAGCTCGCGCTATCATACTAACCCGTTTACGCCAGCGAAATCCCACACCACTAGAATATACAACCAATCATTGAAATGACATCGAAACAGACAGAACAGGTTCTATATCTTTTAAACGGTATTCGTTAGAGGAAAAGTATGTGTGAAGTCAACAGGTCCATAATGACCACACAAATGTATTAAACATTCAAATAATATTGACACCGGAGCGTTCTATCTTAATATATACATGACAACAACCTAAATGCACAAAATACACCAAAACAATAACAACGTCGAAGGAAAATAAAAATTAACCCAAAACGAACGCCTTATGTGGAAGACATTCCTGGAAATATCTATTGCATATACGGGTGTTTACAAGGATGAGATAGATATGGAATTTGTTAGGCTCGGTGAACTTTTCTTTGATCAAATCAATAGAATCCTATAGATACTCAGATAGAAAAAAACAACTTATAAGCAAAACTAGTTAAGGCATATTGTCTAAAACAGTTTCTTTTCATAAATCTGATTAAAAAACACATTCAAAAACTAAAATTATATATTATACTATATACGTCAGCTATTTATAACTTTCGATGAACTAAGTGGTATTCAGGGCTGGGAAGAGGGTAAACACTTTTAATACGACACTGCACGGCTCACAGTGCTATACAGCTGATTTCACAAAGAAACATCAACCCGTAAATTCCATAAAGAAACGTCACCCTTAATACAATAATTTTAAAAATAAAAATACAAATAAAACAACCTGCATTTCATACATCAAAAATCAAGGTGATGCGTCATAAAATGATTGCTTTGTCAGTTGTTGTACGCAATTCGCATTGAAAAATCCTGTTGAATTGTTTTGGGGGGAATTATATCACATAATGACGTAGGTAAACTATTACTGACATCTTAAATAGGTAAGGTCATCATACAAATATAATAAATGATTTACGAATTCATTGTGAATGTTTGGTTTTCCCCGAAAAACAATATTTCAGTAAGATCTTTCTCCTGCTCGGGTATTTGCATCGACTCAGAAGTGTTTGAAACAACGAACATTTGTATCCTTGACTGGCCTGAATTTCTATTATATAAGAGTCTAATTAGAATGTCAATATTTGCATCGCACATCACTTCGCTATTCAGGCAAACCTTGCTTCAAAAAATACTAACAGTTACTGTAATTTAGCTTGTGTTGCCATTAAGCAATGCTCTGGTAAATCGCTGAATTAAATCACTTCGAAATGAAATGCAGTCTGTTGCATTTGTAATTTTGTTCTCACTACTACTGTACTAGGTGTGACATTTCTTTGTGGAAACTGTGGGGTCACGTTGATTTTGTAGAATGTGATGTATACAACTGTTGTCAAGCAATATGTTGAAAAAGAAAACTTACTGTATCAAATATTGTTTCACTATTCCCCATAGATGTACCACCTATTTCTCCGCCTCTAGTTCTGGCTACATACTGATCTACATATAACATTAGCCTGATGATCGTCTGTACAATAATGGCAACGAATAAATGTAAATGGATTCTAGTTCTATGACAGCGTAAACTTCTGTAAATAAACAAATACAACAGTGCTTCATTTAAAATATAAATAGTGATTTTTGAATGCATTACACATAACATTACCGTCATCTCTCATCAAGCTTTATGATTTCGTAAATTTGTGTAAATAAAAGAACAATAACTAGAAAACCTACGAAAATCATATGATAATTTACGCTAAACTTTTCTTATTTTAAGTCATTGATAGCATACCATGCGTTCTGTTTTGTATCAACCAAATATTAGACAAAACAAAAAACGTACAAAATGTCTAGTTTTGCAGGTTCACAATTTTCAATGACTATAGCAGCAGTCCTCCTACTGAACGTGGAAAATGATCAAAGCTTTGAGTGGTGAAATATTAATTATGAACATAGGATAAAATAATGTCATTTAATTGATCAAATAGTTTCAGTTACAATTATTCTTAGCATCCTGCATATCATCCGGTTCATTGTGTTAAAAATGATATGAACATAACAATTTATGCATGTGTCCTTGGTTAAAAATGTATATTGGAGAGATTACCCTTATTTTAGGGATACATAAGGTGGATTTGTGAATAGAATGACAAATAGCATAAAAATTGTGACGAGTGTCTTTATATCGTGTTTCCTATCATTTTTAGACATTCGACATGAAAAACAATTATGATCATTATTACCTCGTACTTGCTCTCTAAAAATGTGTATTTCACGAGTACAGAATTTTATGAATTCGGAAATATGAAGCTAGTTAATTAAGTGAAGCAATTTTGAGCGCCATAAGTGAATATTAAAAATAATTGTTTGCACACGTCTTACGTTTTTATAGGTGGCAGATCATGCCAGTTAGTAAACTGACCTTATTTCGTTTAACATGTAAACCATACAATATATTACACTAGTAATTTTACACTTGCACTTATAGTACCAATTCCAAACATATATTTCATTTGATCGATATAATGAAAATGATATTTTTCATGATTCGCAAGATATAAGGACGAAATGTCTTTAATTTGTTATGTCTTTGACAACATTAATAAGTCGTGTTTTTTGTATGATGAAAATAAAGATCAAAGGAGAGGATTAGGTAAAAAATAAAACATATATAGAAGAGTGAAAATTTCATTTGTAGATCAAAACGAACCAACAACACCTAACGATAAAACATTTAATATAAAATATCATTGAATAGAAATATCAACTTAAATATTTGAATGCGATTATTTTAAGGGACGTCACTCTCATTAAATTAATAAAGGTTTTTTTTTAAATTATGATGGAATATATGATTAATCGCACTAACCGATTGATACAGCGAGTGTTCATAGTCTTTAAAGAATATACGTAAGTACTTATCTAAATGATGTCTATAACATAAAAAAGTAAAAGCGTCAAATCGATTCCAAGTTTTTTTTTATTATTTTTATGACAATTTTTCATTTGCAACATGATTGTATGCTTCGGGAATTCCGTGTAATTTTGATCAAACGGAACATGAGCATTAAAATCACATTTAAAAATCGATTTCTAATATGTTTATGCTGACAGTGTTATGAGTTCATCTGGTGGAATGAGAGTTTTGATGGCACTGCTAAAATGCTTGAAAATGAATATGACATATTATCATGATTATTGTGCATTATCAGGATAATTGAAATCTGTTTAATACAAGTTTACAATAAATGTTGGTAGCAAAACATGTCCGTCCTCTACAAGTTAAAAGCTATATTGATATTCATGAGAAACTAGCTACCACCTGAGAAGACTTGTCGTGAAAGTATACTTTTACTGTATATTTTGTTATTATCAAGAGAAATCGTTTGTGTAATAGTGTAACAGATATAAAAGAACGGAAAAGTCGTATAATTAAACGTCGGACAAACAAACAAACAAACTGACAGACAGATTGAAGCCAGCATCATAATATCAATTTAAATTGCTTATCCTTTGTGCTCAGTTTCAATTTTATCCTTCACGCCTATAAGAGGATGTGGTAATACATGTTATGTAGGAGATTGGCGGTGAAACAGATGGACAGCAAACATTGAAATAAGTACCTATTATTTCCATTGTGTTTTGTTTATTCAATAAAAACCATACAGAACATTAGGACGAGTTGCAAAAACAAGTTGTACGAAAATACAGATGGGCCGACACATGAAAAGATGAACAGATAAACAACAGCAAATAAATAAACGTAATATGTCAACTAATATACCAACTTAAAAACTTTAGATTTAAATCAAGTTTTATCTGAGCCATAATGTAGAATCTAGTTACATGACCAACCGATGGCTACCGTCTACTGACTACTAATTAATCTCGTTTAGTTTAAAAATAATCCTTTCAGTAGTTTAGGTGGAGTTGCGGATAAAAGTTCTCCGGACAGACGGAAACGACAAACACTATATTCTTCGCCAGATTTTCCATCAAGGGACTAATAACGACACGGATTTACACTGTATTAACAATAAAATTGAATTATTTGTAGTCAGTTTGTGATATTTCAATAGCAAGGAGAAAAAAATCAAATAAACAAACTACTCTAAGAAGAAGATAAACACATGTTACGACGAAGATAACATTAAAATTTCCTTTTCAAGAATAGAGGTCTCTTTACATTTTCAGCAATATAAGCTTACTAGCGTGTTCCATATATTTAACGTAGTGTACACTTTTCCTTTACATAAATGTTTTAATGAAAATTAGTGTAATTTTATTCCTATTTCAATTGTTTTGGATGCATTGAATCATTGATTCTTAATTTTAGTTTAGAGATTATAAATGATAAAAAACCTGCAATGGTTAAGATCTTGCGAATAAACATGTTCTGTTTAATTGGGGGTTTATAGTACAGGTTCTCTTGTGTACAGTTTCGTATACTTTATACTGATTCATATATATGTAATATAAATCCATAATCTATAGGATCCGTTACCATTTTTGTCTCATTTACTTCATGATATTGATTTTCTTAACATGCATTTTATATGTATAATGATGTTGTACGTTGTTGTGTAATAAAATTATTTTGAAATTATTTTGACCCTGTCATGTTTCCGTATCTTACCTGAAGTAACTAAAGATAAAAAGAGATATGAGCGATGTGACTAATGACAGAGATAAACCAACAACTTCCATAGTCCTTGTACCAGCAGCTATATCCTTCATCATCTAAAAATATAAACAGAAACTTGTCGTATAAGACGAATGGAAACAATAAACCAAAATACCGCCATTGTCGTTGTACCAGCAGCAATAGCAATCGTCATCAGTCGCAAAAAAGTTACACGAGTAATGTCATGGAGGACATTAATGGATTACTTATTTGTTGGCATTAACTACATCTTTGATATACTTTCTTATCTTTGTTATAAATAATGAAGAATACAGCAAGAATTTAGCGTAAAATTTTAGAGTGGCTGTTATCTTCGATAAAATTATATGTATTGTATTTATAGAAAACCTTCTAAGATAAAGAATTTCAGATCGAGTTTGAGTCAACATTGGGAAGTAATACAAAAGAGAATACGGGAATACTGTTTGTGAAGAAACCCAATGCAGAGAACTAAAACATAATTCAATTTTCAATTTTGATTAGGTACGGTGAGATACTGGTGAGACGATAAAAGATGTGTCAAAAGAATGAAGATACAATACTGAAAGACAATACAGAACTAATAACCATTGGATATTGAAAGAACCTCTCTTACAAAGAATATATAACTCATGGGAAATATCAAAGGAATCGCTGAACAGAGTGTCAGGTGGTAAGTTTCAGGTAGTTCAGTTACTGAAGCATTGTTTATGAAAGGACAATTTAACAATCATATGACCACCACGAGACATGTTCAATTCGAAACGTAACACTTACCACCCGTGGTTTTCTTACTTTTTCATGCATGAACTTTGTAAAAAATAATTTTGCTTGTCAAGATATATAACCCAGAGTACGAGTAGAAACATTTCATGCTTGATATTTGAAAATTGTTTGAGGTAAAATTTACTACGTTGTAGAAGTCATTATTTTAGGAATTTTGAAGTTGAACAGAGCTACAGAAAGATTGTATGACAAGTGAAAGAGATGGACTATAATATTAACATTGTTTCTGTGTATTGGATTGAACATTACAAAGGTATTTCTCGCAATATCAACCAATAATTAGGTACAAAAGTTGAATTATACAAATGTTTTACAGCAGTTGCTCCTGATGTCATTAGAAAAAAAAAACGTTATATGACAGATACAACAAATCCCATTTCCCACGCGATATAGCTATTAAATATGATGTTTCCGCAGAATCATTAACAAAGTAAAAAGTAAATATGGACTATTACATAAATTCTGTTCTTAAACCATTTTTTTCCTAACAAAGATGATCCAAGATTGTTTAAATGCCATGAAAATGATATGGCGTTTCATCAGCACTCGGTGTTTATTTGTACATCTAATAATTAAATTTCTGAAGACACATAAAGTCAGTTATTTAAACCGTTTGAGTGGATGCCAACGAGTCCGATTTGCGTTCAGATGGATTATGGTATCTGAAGAATACTAAAACGTCGTCTTCAGAAACGAAAGATGTCTACATTATCTGGTCTTAAAAGAACTGCCAAAGATGAACTGGAAAAACCGGAACGGAGCTAAATAAATACAACACTTTCGAGATGTAGAATGGCATATTTCCGCCAGGGTATACAAATAGGACATTTGTTACCGTGAAATCTGAATATGTAAATCATAAGTATTATGTTATAAATTTAATTTGTCTCATGTTTTTTCTTAAGTACTACTACTACCAAAGAAGAGTTTGAAACTTCTCCTTTTTAGGCCTGAAAATGTAGGAGTCGCTGAATGGGACTAAAGGACCAGGAAACCTTTTTTCTTAATAGCTTAACATGTCACTGCAAAACAACAAAAATTTTCTGACATGTCTACTTATTAAAGTAGCAGATGTAAATCGCTATAAATAGGTTCAGAAGTGGCATAAATAATGAACAACTAATAAATTTGCTTATACGTTCTTTATTTACAAGATATACTCTATGTTTTCTCGTTTTGGAAAATGCAACAAAAGCAATTTCTGAATATTTTAGTAACAAGCAAGAAAAATACCACTGTAGTCATTTAATATATACCGAACTAGATACATTAGAAACGTCCAAATGAAAAAGACTTTGTTTAATTTAGGGTACAACAAATCTGATTCTGTCAAAAAGTAAAATCATAAATATCATAAGAACAAGTGGCAAATCGATAAGTATGAGAATCGCTTGAAAATCTACACAGTGGCATATTTATCTTAAATATCACCTCGCCTACATTAACATGGTAACAAATGCGTTTTGTTCATAGACGCAGATTACTCACTTGTCTAGTTTTCCTACACGATAAGGCACATCAATAATACATTAATAGGTTATATATGTGTAAGCTCTTATCTATCAAGTGTTATTAATTATGGTGAACTTCCAAACATACATTTGAGAGTACAAATTAACTACACTAAAGCAAAGACTCTAATAGATTTATCTGTCTAACCAACATGCTGGTAATCTGTGACAAAACATTCAAAATAGCGAAAAATCAAAATCTCGTTTTAATTCTTTTATTCAAAATTCCAATATGAAAAACTTTACCTTTTAGATAATCTAGAGAGCCGAGTTCAAGGAATTCGATTTTTTTATCAAGTCAATCATGTTCAAATCACAATTCCAAAACCTAATTAAAACTAGAAAATGCAATTAAACAGTAAAACACATTTACTTCAAGCCGTTTACTCTGGCATGTAAGCACCTCTAAATTCAGAATTGAGGACACATGGGAATATGAAACGTCAAATGTGTCTAAGATCGTTTAATGATGAAAACAATCTATCTAAATATTACAAAAATAAGTGTTTAAGAAATGTTATTGTCGTCGTTGAAGAATAAAGTTTAGTCATTCGAACACTACGAAAGAATTTTTAAAATTTTTGACAGGTTTTTTGTGTAAAAAAGTGTATCTATTGCTTTTTCACTATTTTTTTCACATAGACTGTTACAAAACTACTGGACTACTGCAGAGGTATTAAGTCCGTTCTGTCAAATCTATACCTTTTTCCATACTAAAATATGCAGTTTGTAGCTCTGTATTTCTTGTCATCATTAATATATAATATTTGTTATAAATAACAAATTTACCTTCATTTGAGCAGATGATTTGTTGGCAAAAAATTTCATGAAAGCCTCCATTGCCTCCTTTGTATAACATGCTGTATAATTGGTATAACCTTTGGGGTCACTATAATCTCCTGCAATTTTCCCTTCCCATCGACCACCTGGTCCACACTTCCGGAAAGAAAACTCTGAAAATAATCAAAAGTATTATATTCATATTAAGCAATATGTATCGAAGTCTGAGGCCAAGATTTACTAAGTAACAATATACATGAATCAATTGTAAAGAAAAGCAAGGTAGACCAATTTACAATTCATGACTTCTTTCAAGACATTTTTAGATTGCATCTTTTAATTTCAAAAGGGGGATTTATCTCCTATCGAAAACGGAAAGGAATGTTTCTATAACTATATACTTTATGCGTGTGTATATCTGAAAATGCAAGAGGTTTTATAGGTCATTTTCTGAAGAAATACAATTTAAAAAATAATCTGTTAATTCAAATGCAAAGCTAAAAAAATCTGTGGAAAACAATATGGTGGATTTGAACACTGGGTGTAAAACAAACACGAAAAACCCATCAATTCATTATTAGGTTGATGGCTTTTTCTTTTTCACAAATTGTGTCCGATTTTATTAAGGTATCTGACGAAATCTATATTTTGTTTAAAAACAATTATTCAAATGTTAAAAAATGAAATTAAACACAGTCTGGTATGTTTGTTGTTGATCTTTTCATTTTATTTTATTATATAAATTGTATTTTAAACTACTCGTTGAATTGAAATTAATCGATTTCATGTTTTGATTTATGACACCGCGAATTTTGTCATACTTTCACATTAGTATAGACTGTATTGGTAGTTTAGACGAACAATATCAGTCCAAGTTGAAAAAAACGGAATCCCATATGCAATAATATCGTCCTGTTATAATGGCTTTTGCAAGATCATAAAAGAACGACAGTCTCCTGCATCCTAATATGACAAAGTACTGTTGTATGTAGAGAAATGTATCCTTGGATAATATCCATAACTATTAAAGTAGATACAGGATCATCTCTCAATATAATGACCCTGGTTGTCATCATTGAATACACTCTGGAGCTCTGATAGCAAATAATTATATATTTTTTAATTGGAAGGAAGATTTGTTTTTTATTTCAACAGTTTAAATATCATCTACTTCATTTTTATTTACTTTTTCATAAAAATGAGTAAGAAAGTCAAAATATTGATATCACTACGTATTTATGATAAGGAGTTTGAAATTCTGATACTATAATGTAAATTTTGGCAATATTTTGCTAGACTTATTTCTCTTTAATTGGACTATGTCTTCAAGGAAGAATTATCCAAGGACAACTGAGGTCAAAATTGTAAAAACTAACATCTTTCCAACTTCATATGGTGCTTGATTTCATTACAATCATTTTAAAAAATACACGAGGATGGAGCTGTTATAAATGAAAAGGAAATGTTATAACAGAAAACAAGACACCAAAATGGCCTTATATTCACCTGAGGTTGCAGTGGTTCAATGGTGAATTCAGTAATTTAATAAAAGAAAATAATGTCAGCGGTTTATTTTGGCAAAATTAATTATAACTTGCGAAAAAAATGCTACATCTAAAACATTTAAGGTCTAGTTGCAGTATATTTATATAATCAGCTAATATAATAAATAAAAGATTAAAACCCTAAAAAACAACTAAGCCATTTGAATATTTGTCTGAAAGTCCTTTACTGCTTAACAAACAAAAATCCAACATAGCCCAGTAGTTTTCGAGTTGAATAAAATGTGTAACGTTTACAAACAACGGACGACGAACGACGGACGATGATAGATGGTCTTTTGATTCAGGTTAGCTAAAAAAACATGTTCTTGCCAAAAGTCAAGACCACAAAATAACAAGCGAATGAAATATGCAAGCCAATACAAATACATTGTATATTTTGACGAATCTTTATCAACCGTCTTGGAAAAAGATATTAAATATAATAACAAACATACTAATCGATGTTCAAAATACAATCCAGTAAAAACTTTAAAATTGACAAGTTAGGTTCGACACGTAAACTTCCACCAGGGAAGTGAGGCTGGGTGATCCGGATGAGTAAACACCTGTTTAGCTAGTACATACCGCCACGTGTAAAATCAAAATTAAGCAACGAACGATTAAAACCAGGAAGTAAAAGATAGTCCAATTTGGTTTTAGCGATGGTTGCGTAGTCGTAACAGCAGCGTGGGTTTAATACGACCGAGTTTTAGTCTCAACACTTATTATTGTACAGCGGTGTTTACGAAACGTTTACTATCTATAAACCCTGCTTTAATTACAGTACTAGTGTTTTGAATCAGGCAAAAGTGAATGAGACTTTGCCATATTGAAGACTTCATAATGACTGTCTGGAAGAGCATCTGAAATCAAACCAGAGACCAAATGGGGGTTTTGGAATGTCAAAGCTGAACATTATTAAAACATAGAAGACATACGCATGTATGTCATAAATGATAATAAATATGCATACAGACAATATGTTTTGTTGAAAGTATACTATATATCATGTATTATTTCTTGATTAAAACACGTACCATATAGACAATGCTATATCATCTCATAAATCAATAATAAGGTATATTTGGTATAATTGGTACTTCTTATTGTACTTATTTGTTACTTACTACTGGTATCCAAACCACGTAATGGAGGACATTGTAGATACTGAACTGTACCGGCTGGTGTTACTGGCCAACACAAAACGGTATCAAATGTTGCATTACAATAGAAAACACCTACAAAAATAAAACAACCTAGCATTAAACAAACTCCTCAAGCAACAAGACAGTTATTTGTATATAAAAAACATAAAAGACTTAGTAAATATTAAAAATGCACAACGAACACCAAAATAAGCATTATGTACAGTATAGAAACTATAGGCAGTAGGGACAAAAATTAAACAAGAGCTTTTAGTGAAATCAAGATCGCCCGCCGAGAGGTATTTGCATCATGGACATAACTACTTTTGTAAATTAACACATTATATTATAAAACTATCAGAAGAAATACAGGAATATATGTGGTCTTGATAATCAGAAATAGTTTGTAATTACATTACGTAAATCACAAAAGTTAAAAAAAACATGCGTATATCCTCACGACCTACAATTTTTGCAACATAACATAAAACAATATATTACGAATTTGATATCATCTTATTGTTTTCATTTTATTATAGTGTACGAAAAAAGAAAGTTTTCATTGATTTTCAAATTTTCTGTCATTTCTTTTACTTTTCCATAAGTACATTGGTCTTGGAAACTTAACATCGCATTCGAGAACAAATTTTATATTTCCACAGCATGTGTATCTTGAAATAAAGAAAAACAATTACATAAACGGTCTTTTTATTTGAAGTTTTTGACATTTAACACGCCTGGTATACACCTAATAATATATAAAGTGGGCGTTTGAAAAGGTCATTTTTGACACGCAATAAGAGGGCATTGTATTAAGACAAAATTAACTATGTTTTAGTTATTGGCATCAATTGTATTTCAATACAAATAAAAGTGGCATTTGCAGCCACAAAAAGAATGCAATCCTTAAAATTTAAATCATAGATATAAAGTATACAATTATGTCTATATCATGTGTATAAAATATTTTTAAGAAATATTCCTGCTTACGATTAAAAAAGCATTTACCGTCCCAGATTAAAATCCACTCTATAGATTCTAGTGTTAGAACGTGTAGACTTTTGATCGCATATTTTCTCGATATAAGTAAAAATCACTTAGGCATGCATAAACATTAAAAACAGTTTTTTAAAATCTCTAAAAGAACTGTAAAATTACATACAGAATTGGTCTATTCTCTGTAATGTCCATTGATTCTGAATATGAAACCAGTGTAGAAATCCTTCAGGAATATTACCATAAATCACAAATGTTGTGTCAGATCAAATGGTAAACGCGGGATACACTGGGGTGTTTAAACTTACAATAACTCTTAATTTCATCTTGATTTCATATTCAAGAAGCGTTGAAAATGAATACAATTAGTTTCATGGTAATTCCCTTGATAGTAAATGTTAATTCCAAACAATTCTGATCGGTTGTATGTTTATTGTATTTTCTAAGTAGCTTTTTAACTCTATAATCTGGAAAATCTCACACAAATAGTGTCTGAACTAATGTGATAACACTTTAGTTAAATTAAATTATTTGTCTTATCAGTTTAGTTTTTATACATATTTGGGTGTATAATTCGACTTCTTGCATTTGATATCCACTGATTTTGGAATCAATGGTTCATCTGCATGACGAAAAGAGCTTGTTCACACCTCAGTGACGTCAATCGGCATTTTGTTCTTTAACTTATGCAGTATTTAATGAAATTAAGCATAATTCATTCAAATATTGCATGCTCTTGTCATGTTCTCGAGGAACGCCAGATACCGGGATTAGGGAACAAAACAATTGTAACAAAATACCTGGAATCAATACAAGTATTCCTCTGTACTCGAATAAAGTACTTTTTTCGATGACCCAATAAGGGAATAAATAAATATAGCGTTTTTTGAAAGTATGTATACTAGGAACATTTGTGGACTTCAATTGACCAATCAACTTTGTTAGAATTTGTTGGGGGACTTGTATTATTGTTTTTGCTCTATTACAATTCTAGTTGTATCATGTTTTTGTTTGCTCTAGCTTTTACCAAATGCATGTTATACAGTTACAAGTTGCATAATTCCACTTTTTAACCGTTAATGTTTCATAACAACAATGAACAGGAAAACTTTAAAATAATCTCATTATTAAGTCTTCCGCCTAGTATAATAATTACAAGAATTATTGTTTTTCTTCAGTTTCAAGTTCTCAAATATTTTTATGTTATTTATTCTTACATTTATTTATTCCCGTATTGTATCACCAAAATAACTACTTCATTTAAGCAAAACGGGAATATTTATCTTGAGTTGAGTGATTATGTCGCCATTGATGTGTGTGTTCCCGAATGACAAGAGCACGCACCATTTGAATAAATTACAAATAAAATCATAATAATGTGAAAAAACATAACACGTTGTTTACCGAATATCTCACTTAAACAACAAATCTGAATAAAAGAAGCATTTATCAAATTTTATTATTAAGTATAAAGTAAGGTTTTCACACAGAAACCTACAGTACATCAATGCTTTAAATTCTTATATATCGCCGAAGTATAACAAATTCTAGCACAACCGGCATCGCTAATATCTGTCTACCAGGCGTCAGAAGATCGCTTTTTCATAATTGTTTGAATTACAGCTCTCTCTATATATATATAAAATCAAATGTTAGAAATATAATTAAGGTTACCAAATTATCCCTGTTTCTATACGAAAATCTGATTATTTCTCACACGGTTTTAAATATTCATGATTTATTCGCATAACTGCACCAATTACAAAATTTCTTGACATTTACTCAACACTGACTCAATTTTAGATGTCTATTGCATAATGCACTCTTGTAGACTACATGCATTTATATTAAAACGTACATTTTGTCCACAGTTGATTTAAATTACAAAGGACAATTGACTTGCGCTATTAACGTTTACATATCGTATCGTTATTTTTATTTCATTGAATATTCCCTCCTAAACCCCATACAAGAAGGTCATGAAATAATTAGAAAATAAAGTATACACACACGTGTAACATATCTCATGTTTCATTTGTTAATGACGTCATATGATTGTTATAACCTATTATGATGTCATATTTTATACGACTTGACTGATGGTTTTGCAGCCTTAGTGGAGAAAACCCTTAAGAGATAGACAAATCCAGTCTATTTTTTCAAATTATACAATAAGCAAAATCGTACATTCGCAATGTTTCTGTAATAATGAATTCATTAAACTCGTTGAATAAATACCATATATTGCATAATCACTCAAGTTATGTCCTTCATTTATGTTTAACCACCTAGGATATATATTTGTAGTAATTATTGGACTTATTTATTCACTTACAGGGGAAACGCCAACCCGGCCTACGCATTAATTCATTAAACAAGTTTGCACGCGCAGAAGAGGTGAAAAAAATGGCCAAAAACGGCATACACTCGAGGCGTGGAAATAATGAAATATTTGTCTTACCGACTGTTATTACTGAAACACTGGCATTTTATTAAAATTTCTGAATAATTGTAATTGATTAAAGGCAGATTTGCTCTAATTTGGTGGCAATTTTACCATTTAAATACCGATTGAATGCGGGACACTTGCCTAAAATCGAAAATTATTTTTTTGAAAAATGTGATCTCTTTCAATCATTTGCTCATGCACCAAAGATGTTTTAATATGAATGGAAAGAACTTTTTCCCGTGTTTATTTTGATGTATAATTCGACAGTTAAATTTTCTGGTACAAAAAACGTACAAGTTTTAAAGTCGAAAAAATCGATGAAAATGTCGGATATGTGATCATGGGTCGGTCCCTTTTCCGGCTCATTTGACCCATAAATAATGCAACGGCAGCTTCCTCATGGTACACCATGTGTAAATTTGATAGTCCAGAGACGCTGTTTGGATTTATTTGCTGAAATAAAGTAAGTTTTACCATTTAAATAGTAATTTTCTTCACACTTCAAGCCGATTTTGCCGGAAATTTGGGTCTACTTTCAGGCAGCCATCTTAGAAAAGTGCCGTCACCGCCTCAAAGTTATTTTTTGCATTCCCGAATGATCCTTTTGTATTTTGTACATGGTAGTCATGGTTTTTACACCATATAACATGCAGGATTGATTTGTGGTACCACTGAATATATGAAGTTTGCGTGGATACCAATACACTGGCCTGCATGTACTCAGGACACATTGGCCTGTATGCTTTGTAGGCCTTCAATTTATTTGGCTGCTAAATAACATTCAACTGTATTGTGTTATTTATTTTATTTTAAATACATGGGAAATGGGTTTACTCAAAATATTTACCATTAATATTTGACCAGGAGTGTGGATTTCTACATAAAATATTCCTTAGACGAGGAACATCTTTCAACTTAGATTTAGCTCTCAATTCATAAATATGTACATTTTGAATATTTCATCACAAGATTGGCACTGGTCTTAATTATATTTTTTTCAAATTCTAATGTAATAAAAACCCCACCTTCCTTACTTTGGTACAAAGCATGAACTCATGGTTTATTATACAGTCCCATTTAATTGTTTAATCAAATTTTAACAGAAAAGAATTCATTTGAAATTCTATACAAATTGAAAATTTGCATAAAAACTGGACTCATACAGTGTGTATACATCTATGATCTAAGCTACTAAGTTATTTTATTGTAATTAGCTTTGGCATGTGCTACTATTGAATTTTTAGGAAATTGTCATGTGCTGATTTAAGTGATTTTGAATTTTTATTAAAAATGCATTCAAAGTCAGAACATTTGAATTATATTATTTCAGTAGCACATGACAGCTCTACTGTTTTTGCTCTAAAACTTTAGAGGAGACAGCATCTTTTTGCTAATGTAATAATTGAAATTGCTAAATAATGAAATGAAATTATAATTTAACAGATAGGTCTAAAACATTGCAAATTGTCCATTATAATCTTGATTTAACACCCACAACTGAGCCAAGTCATTAAAGTCACTTTGCTTAATTTAGTTTGACAGATGTGTTTAGATGTGAGTTACAAACACATAGACATACCATACCTACAACAATACATGTGTCTATCATCTGATGTTGACTTAAAAGCCAGAGTAATTCAAATTTAAGCTAACATGGCCCATCATAAGTTGTCATTTAATTCAGATGATGAACAAGTATGGAACCAGAGAAAGACCCCCATACTGATTATTTCAATATGAAAAATGATTTCACTTTTTGTGAAATTTGGACATGCAATGTAAGGCACTTATAAACTTTCTCTTATTCAGCAACAAACACCTTATTTCACATCTGGTAGTTATATTATTCCTTGCTGATTTTGTTTCAGTCCATGGATTTAACAAGTTTTCACTGATAACTCATGACTTGTGCATTTTTTCATTTATAATTATGATAAAACCCATTTTTTAGACTGGTAAAATTAGTATTAAAATTAAAACTATATAAAATAAACTAAATTGATGTGGAATTATAATAAGTATTTGATGTAAATCTTATTTACACTTTCATTTGTGTAACATTCAACCTCAAATTAACCCTCATAAGCTGAAAATGATCAGGAAAGAATAAAATTCATGATTGAACACTGAAATTACACATTAAACAACTAAAATACATGTGATATATATATATACATGTATGTATATGAAATTTTGTGATATGAAATATTGAAGCAATGTCTAAAGATGTTAATCCACAGCTAAGCTCAAACCCAAGTTAATGAATATTGTTTTCACAAGCACTGCCTCAACATAATATAGTTTATGCTTTTTCCCTCATTAAAATGTCAAGTCCATGACTACTTCACATGTACAATTAATTTTAAAATTTAAAAAAAATGAGATTTATCTTTGGTTAGTTTTGATGCAGCATTCTAATTATTTAATGTATGCATTTCATTTTCAATTTATAAATACTTTATTGCACACCTGCATATTCTGGTGTTGGTTTGAAATAAGTCAAATATTGTAGTAGACTACTCATGTACATGTATATAACACATATGGCTTGTAATGGGTAAATATGTTGTACATAATCATGCAGTTTTAAAATTCCTCAAATCCTACCCTCCCATCACACATGCTCTCTCTCCTCTCTCTCACACACACACACACACACACACACATTAATGCTGATTATTTGGACCAGCAAGACATATTGCTTTGAGTGGAGGTCAACATCAGAGATCCTACCATTTCTATTTTCCTACACAGTTAAACCTGTCTATCAAGGCCACCCAAAGGAACCAGTAAAAGTGGCCTTAATGGACAGGTGACCTTTGTATACAGGTTCAAATAATATGAATAAAGAACAATTAGGATACAATTATACTGGCCTTTATAGGCAGGTGACCATTATATAGATGTGGCCTTGAGGGCAGGTTGGGCTGTATTTCCTATAATTTTTTTACCCTTTTCTTATATTTTCCTATCATGATTTTTGTTACTGGAATTCAGAATGGGGACATTTTCTTGCATTTAGTACATATATGAAACAACATTCACGTTTATGTATTTTTAAACCAGTAAGTATACATTGCAGTTGCCAATATTTTATGTTTGTTAGTAAAAGGGGGAACAGAAATGGCTGTAGGAGAGGCCATGGATGTATATTTTTGTGCAAATTATTTAAAAATATTCCTATAATTTTAGTGGAAACTCCTATAATTTTCTATAAAACTCCTATAATTTTGATGCCACATTCCTATTTTTCCTATATTTTGGACCTCAAAATGGTAGGATCCCTGCAACATGTAACGATTAGAAGTCAGCGCAATATGTAAACATGCTGGGCAGCTGACAGTGCATGTAGGTAGAAAAATCGATAATGCATGCAACAGTCATGACTGTGTGATGAAGCGAAACACGATATTGACGTCACTACGTCAGATGTATGTACAATGTATGAGTACATTGAAGGTCACGGCCATATTTGTTTTCATTGACGACAAATGAAGGCTCTTGGTTTTTTGCTTTTTTCAGATATTGACACCGCATGCACCAGGTATAATACTTTGTTAAAATAAATTACAATAATATTGTAATACTATGTCAAAATTTCAAAGAGAAAAGACCATGGTACAAAAAACGTACAAGTTTTAAAAATCGAGTCGAGTTTCATGCTGATTAGGCTACAGTGATTTTTAAGAGAAATCAGGTGCCGTCAGAAAATAGAGGTTTTTTTGCAAGTATGCGTGTCATCCAGAATTTTTTCATACATGCGTAATTTTAAGTTCATAACAAATCTGCTGATAATGCGTTTACACCCATAAATGCAAATTTTACCGTTAAAATACGACACTGAATTTAGTGTACACTGAAGCTCGCGGCCATATTTGTTTTCATTGACGACGAATGAAGGATCTTGGTTTTTTGCTTTTTTCAGATATCCACACCGTATGCACCAGGTATAATATTTTGCGAAAATAAATAACAATAGTATTGTAATGTTATGTCAAAATTTCAAAGAAAAATTCATGATACAAAAAACGTACAAGTTTTAAAAATTGAGTCATGCTGATTAACAGTGATTTTCAAGAGAAACCAGGTGCCGTCAGAAAATCGCGAATTTTTTGTAAGTATGCATGTCATCTCGGATTTTTTCATACTGCGAAATTCTAAGTTCATGACAAATCTGCTTATAATGCGTTCACACCCATAAATGCAAACTTTACCGTTCAAACACGACACTGAATTTACTGTACACTGAAGCTCGCGGCCATTTTTGTTTTCATTGACGACGAATGGAGGCTCTTGGTTTTTTGCTTTTTTCAGATATCTACACTTTATGCACCAGGTATAATATTTTAAGGAAATAAATAACAATAGTATTGTAATGTTATGTCAAAATTTCAAAGAGAAATATTCATGGTACAAAAAACGTACAAGTTTTAAAAATCGAGTTGAATTTCGTGCTGATTTTCAAGAGAAATCGGGTGCCGTCAGAAAATCGCGATTTTTTTATAAGTATGATATGTCATCTAAAATTTTATAATACATACGAAATTTTAAGTTTATGATACATGTGCTTATATTGCGTTTTCACCCATACATGCAAATTTTACCGTTAAAATACGAAACTGAATGTGACCGATTGTTTTCCGGTGTCGGACACTTGACAAAAAATAATCCCGTTTTTTCGACCGCGGAAGGTTTCAAAAAACAAAACCGAAACACAATTTGCTCTTGGCGTTTCCCCTCTTAGTCTATTACATTTCAAATCGTTTAACAAACCTTATCAAACACAACATTACGTGTATACAATTAATATATTCTGTTATTTCAGTCGTTTCTTACGATCTAAATATAATTAGGAACGAATAATCTTGGATCAATCCATTGTTAATGATGCAAACAAAACAGTTTATTATCGCGGGCTTTCTGTTAAAGGTTTATCTAGTCGCGCACTACGAAATTTTTAATACACTTAAATACATTCCACATGAAGCAACTAGCTAGGTATCATCAACTCTATAAGTTCAGCAATTTCGTATATCCCTATATTTTCATATATAATTTGAACCCCCCCCCCCCCTATATTTCCTATAGTTTTGTAACTGTTAGCATAGGAACATTTTTCCGCATTTAATTAATATTTAAAGTACATTGCAGTTACAATATTTTTAGTAAAAAGAGAAAAGTGAATGGCTGAAGGGGAGGAAGAGAGGTAATGGATGTATATTTTATGTTTTAACTGGTTTTATTTTAATTTAAATATTCCTATAATTTTTGTGAACACTTCTGTAATTTCCTTAAAAAAAATTAATTTGACCCCATATTCCTATTATCCCTATATTTTTGGTCCTCAAAACGTGTACGATCCCTGTGACTGCTTTAGATGCAAGTTATTTTAGCTGCTACTTGTCATATTACTTTATATTCTTTTTGACTATACACAGTGTAGATATTATAAACACACATACGGCTTGGATTTTTTTATATTCATGAACATACATTGTTTCGAGATCATCCTCATTACTCCCTCTGATATTCAATCAGAATTTGATCATTTGTATTCACAATACGTTTATATCGCCCCGGGAATACGGACTGTCTAACAACAACTAAATTAAATGTCATTGTATATTCTATAGATGATGATGTACGTTGGCGTCTATCGTTTATGTACCCAAATGAAATTTAAATTAAGAATAAAAATATACGTCTTAATATACTGACTGTTTTAAATGTTAAAGCTAATGTCTGTTAATACAATACTCCCAAAAGAAGTAGCAGATGAATAACGTTAGGGGGTTTGAAAGTAGGTATCAACCAACAGAAGAAGAAGAAGAAATGTGACATACAAGCTGTGTATTTATAGGAAATATATCTTTTATCGCCTCATTTGTAGGTAAACCTACTTCGTCAATATTTAAGAATGATTTTCTAGTTCTTTGCCAATGTAACATTTGTTCACAAGTAATGTTCCTCTTATTTGTGTCCCTCTATCTACTGTACTTACCAATGTTCAGGCGACTGACTCGTTCTGGTATTCCTTATTCTTTAAGAGTTTGATCAAATATCTCAAACAGTGAAGATAATGCCTTTTCAAAGTCATCGCCCATGAAGGCATTTACAACCCGTTTTCCCAGTTAATAGTAATACAATCTCTCATATGGATAGTCAGCCGTAATCATCTGCAAGCCGAGTCCAAGTCCTTATAGAAGCCCCAGTGTCCCCCTATATTTGAATCTAGTTATTTACGTCATATAAAACATGGTCTCTGAGTAATTCACTTCGGGGGGGGGGGGGGGGGGGTCGTTTAAAAATGTGAGGAAACGGGTCTTACAAATTTTGACAAGGGTGTAACCATCAAATAGGGCGCATTGTTATCTGTTGGTAAGGAAATCCCTTATCCACATCTAAAACCAAAACAATGTAGTTGGTATAATAACACCTTTATCCATCATATTTCAGTTGTCATTTGTCTACAGGACCTGTTTATAAACCATTCTTGAATATCTTAAAGGTGAATAATAATGACTTATCATGATGGAAGTTTGTAGTATCAGGTTCTAGTTGATTAAGAAGGTGCTAGCATGTTCAATACAAAACGCAACATTATATCATACTCGTAATTTAAGAAACATTATAATATATTTCCGTGTTTAAGCTGCAATGTCAGTAAAAAGGTGTCCAATAATGTTGTAAAGGCAAGAGAATAAATAGCATGAAATTTCTTAAACATATTATTCTGAGGAATAGTAGACAATTATTGTAAAAATGATGAAAACGGGGTCGACGAGTTGCTGTACTCCAGTGTTATGGTATAAGAAGTGGATAAGGGACACTCTCACCATCAAATACCAATATGTGGCATTGGTATGGTCAAATCCTTGACAGAATCTATCATTAAGACCATTTTCCTTACATTTTTTCACCATACTTCATTCAATGGGCCTCATTGGATGGCCAAATTGAGGAATTTAACATCAAGAATCCTCCCAAATTTCTAAAAGAACCTTTCTGACATAAATTATTCGAAGACCATGTCTTTTATTAAGACCAATTTTGAGTTAATAGGCACTGGAAGATTTTAGGAGAACTCGCCATTACAACTTGACTCAATGCTAAAAAACTGACTGTTAGTACCTTTACGTTTGTTACTCTCGGATAGAACGCAAAGGAAAATATTATGATATCATTGACATCACAGCTTGAGATATTAGTAGTCGGTTACTTTGATTTCTGAAATAAACTTCAAGGATAATGATTATGAGAACTAGCCAGTCAACTTCGGGATATGGAGTAGATAGGGGAGGCGTAAAAAGAAACACGATTTGTGAAGAAACATTCATTCAAAAGTAAAAATTAGGGATAAGAGCGACCTACATTAAACAAAATATATATGATCTATGGGAAATATCAAAGAACAGCTGAACAGACTGTCAGGTGTCCAGCTGAAGAAAACGATTAATAATTTTGATATAAATTTTAAGATATCGATATAAAGAAAAATTGTCCTCCAGGGTAACGTTACGTGGATCGTTGGGGGCTTAGAATGCGAGGTATCACGCCTGCTTAACGAGTTTTCTAGACAAATTAACGACAAAAACTGTCAGCCATAACCACTACGATTTTTATGAATGCTTCACATTCGTTCGTAGCCGGATTGCACTAGAATGATCTTATGTCCATCGATTAATCCACTTTGTTACGATTTTCGTTTAGTTTTCACGAACAAATTATCTTGCCGCCAAAATATCGTTTAAAAGTCTTGATTTCAATGATGTTTAAAAAATGATCATGAAATTAATAATGTCCGGAGCCTAACTCAGCACCTTTAAGAGGTACCAACATAAAACTTTATAGGTAGATAGAACTCAATGCAAAGTGCAGTAAACATGAACCATAACACTAGTCGCATAAATCAAGAGTTATTGCCCTTTCCAAAATTTTATTTAAACAAACATATTTCAATTAAGGAATGTCTCTTTAAAAACTTGCCTTTATTCGGGGAGTATCCATCGGTTCTACTAATTCTATTGTTTAGTAAATTATTGTATTATAAAGACAAACTACTTCCACAGAACAAACTCAACACAATTCCATCATTATGTCAATATGAACAATAATATTTCTGCTTCAGTATGTTTTATTGTACAATACTTTTAGTGTTTCTGACACCATGTGTACCATAGTATACATGTTATGACATTTGAAATAATTCAATCAAAGGTTGGTTTAATTGATATTTCACATTTCGAATTTTATGTATTAAGATGATTTTCGTCATCTGAGCTGAATCCATTTGAAAGAAACACGAGTTTCCTAAACCTATGTTTAGAAAATTTTCAATCCGCCAGTATTGCCATTTACATGTACTTGGGTTTGAAAATTAAATGCTGACTACTTTACCTAAAGATATTCCAGTGGAGATAAAGTAACAACATGGATTTTATTCTACAATTAACAAGAATATGAAAAATATAAATGACGCCACTGTAACATAAGTGAGGTAGATAAATGGAAGTAAGTTTTACGAATTCCCGTCTATTATCGTTTTCGGTAAGCTGATAAAATGACATCTTCAGTGTTTTTTGTGGTTTAGTTAAATACGTTGTCATTATTCTATTTTTATTACGCAGGACTTCGGTGGCAGAGAGGTCTAAAACGGATCGCAGCATCTATAACCGTACGCGTTCGAATCCAAAGGGGTTCCCCGGGCACTCCAGTTTCTTCAAATGTCCCTAAACTTGTCTCTTCTATAGCTATGTAGGAAAAAATATTTTTGACTGGGTCGTTATATACCATTACTCAACATCAAACCCACTATTTATTATAAAAATGTCCCGAAAAAGGTACATAAAATGCAACACGCGGATAATGTTCTTAATATTAGGTTACATTCTAAATGAAATCGAAACGCTACTTTCTACTAGTGCCAATGGAATAAAATACACACAGCTGTCGCGTGTGAAAAAAAACATAAAAAAGGCAGAATGAGGTCTGTGATTATAATAACATACTGATAAAACATTACATTCCATGAAATATATCACATTTGACTAATCGGATTAAAACTGATGATGGCTTAAAATAATTCGCTATATCGATCAGGCTCTCGTTTGTATTAGTGTCTACTAATGATAACAAAAATAGTAATGTAGGAAGGAAATGTATATATATATCCACGATATCCGCCCTACCCCTACCAGTTATCTGAAGTATTTTCACTTTGTAATGGTTTGGTAGGATATGAATTGATACCAGGATTTAGGTTAACACGTAGTCTAAGTTTTACGACAAATAGGATGATTAGCATTTATGAACTGGAAGACATTAATGTAAATGATGTTAACAGAGCTGGATGAGTGTGTTAACTATCTCAGTCGATACAAAACGGAAGAAGAAAACATAAAATATATATAAATGTTGTAAATCAGGATTGGAAAATCAGGGTTCGACGGAAAGGGCGTCTTAAAATAGAAAAAAGAAATTTGTAACGTTGGCAACAGCAGCCAACGCGACGACGATCACGACATCATATAATAACTTGATCCTATTTTGACATGTCTATGAATTAACTGACTTTTTTCCACTTTGTCAGTTAAATCAAGACTAAAATATGGTTAACAACAAAGTTATAAAGTATTTATTATGTTTTAACCTTACAGTAATACTTGTAATAGTCACATAGTAAGCTCAGTTGACTACAGCTCATATCAACTTATGGCACATTTTGTGTATGTGCGTGTGTCCGTGAGTCGTCAACATTTATGACCTACTTTCCCTCTAAAACTAATAAACAAATTTCAAAGATAATTGGTCAAAGGCATATTGGCGTTTTCAATACAGAAGTGTTTGTGGCGTTGTTAGGACTACAAAACCTAAGTTAATTGCAAAACCCATTAAAAATCATCTTTTCCGTTATTTATGTAAGAGAAAAAACTCGTGTAATATTTAGCTTCCCTTGATTGTTTAGTCTTAAGGTTGTATATTTCACAAAATTCGGTCAAAAGTGAGTTACGCGGTTTTTTTCTTATTTTCTGGTTTTTTTTCTTTAACTTTCAAGATGGGACCAAAAGGTCAAAGGTCAGGTCATTACTTGTTGGTTTTACATCTTTGATCATATTTTAATTGAGATATAATTTTTTTTATGTTTTGAAGATCAAAGGTCAGGGCCATGACCTTATTTTTTAAACAAGTTAAGTATTACATTATATCTCCGGATATTCAAGTTTTGACTTTCAAAATTGGGTCAAAGTCAGAGGACCCTATTATGGTATATTTTGTTTTACTTTTACTTCAATTCAGACCATTTTAAAATGCAAAAGTAAATGACTGTTGAGGAATCTGCCATTATTTTATTTTATTTTTCTATGTTTTTTATCTTTCCCAAGTACCCACGAAGGTAGGTGACCATCCAATTAAGAAGTCAAAAGTTACCTTTGCTTTAATCCCTGTAACATTTAAATGCGTATGTCCATACAAAATGTTGGCGGTTTTTCTATTATTTTGGCCCAGCACCTTGGACATCGGTAGGTTGAGACTACCAAATTGCAAAGTCCAAAATAATCTTTTCAGTCCCCACAGCATATGCCTACACAAAAAAGTCAACTGGTTGTTTGAAAAGCAAATTGGCATTTTATTGCTTTTCTTTAGTTTTGACCCTGTCCCTGGGCCCTCAGAAATGTAAACCAGAGGTCCAAGTCCAGGCTTCTTATGGCAATGTGAATGTGCCGATTTCAAACTTTCTCTTTGTTTTTTTTTAAAAACAAAATGTAAATAGTACTGTATCTCAAAAAGACTTTGAAATACTTAAAAAATACATGGAGTTACCGTGGCCTGGGCATTGTAGAAGAGTGTTGTTAAATAGCTTTTAAAAGTCCGTTTAACGGCGTGATCTTCATTGTTAGTCATTCCCACTAAATTCCACGGTCAGCATTGTACGCTGTTACAACTGTAAACAATGCAAACGAGCAGATCCAGAAGGCACAGCAGTTATAATATTATTAAGGTAAAGATTTGTCTAACTGGTTTGTAATATTATATGTAAACATGAGAGTGAGTGATAATCTGATCGGACGAAAGAGGAGGAAGCAAATGTGATAAAAACAGCGGGGTTGCAAAGTGCTGCAGTACTTCAGGTTGACCTATTCTTTTTATGTCCATCATTATGTTAATTAACGGATCACAAACCTTGGTTTACTGCTTGGTTCTTTTACGCAGACATAATACCATTTGTTATAAAAGTTATTTTTATTAAAGAAAAATGTATATTACTACATAAAGTCTATTATCTTTGCGACCTTATTTCGAAATTTTGCATTCCTCTCTTGTGACGGAAAGTTTTTTTCGACAGACGAAAACCGAATAGCAATTACTATTTCTTAAATATTGAGAATTTCATATCATGGAAAACCATTGATAATTTGATTTTTTTTTCAAAACAAATATCCTATAAACAAGGGGGGTCGTCGTTTTGTGCGTACGTTCGCAATGTTTCAATTCGTGTATTTTTTTCCTTTGTCTTTGTTACCTACATAATTATGGTGTGAACACTGTCACGCGTAACATTTAGAATAATCTTCTGCATTAAAAAATCACAATACCAAGTTTGTGCACTGTTACATTATGTGATGTTTATAATGTGTATGTGACAAGGCAACTAGAGTTGTCTTCTCTTGTGTTACATTGTGTTAAAATGCGAGTTGTTTCCCTTCGGAAACCTTTTGTAAATATACTGTGTAAATTAAACCCCACATAATTGGCATGGCTGTCGAGCACGTTGGACGCTCAGTTGTAGTCCTGTGTATATGTAACCCGCCAGCTAATAAATGGTTTATATGGACTTATGACTTACGATTGTCATTCAACATACAACATGTACTATTTCAATAAAGTAAATATATATTTTAACGGAAATTGGGTAGATATACACTGTTGAGGGTACTATTTTAAATAATTGAAAGATTTGGGTACACCCTTTAAAATTTGAAATACTGTGTTTTAAACACTGCTTCATGTAAGTTTTTTTTCGGTGAAAATTTCCAATAAACACTGTATAATAATTTTTATCAGTGTCAAAATTTAGCAGTTTGATTTTGCTCTGATATTTGCGATTCATTTTTGCGACTTACAATCAAGAATGCTAAAATCAAAGTATACTTATCCCCTTTCCACTTTAATCCACCCTATGTTTGGTAACGATTGCTATGGGTACAGGCAATGAAATATATTTTGCAAAGCCAAATATCTAACAATCAATGTATGTTTATTTGTTAACACAAAACGAAAGAAAAAAGAGTTTACAATAGTATACCGCCTGACATTTATGATAATTTCTTATGTAAGGAATAAGGCTTTTTTCTTGTTTCAATATTTTAGGCAATTTTAAAAAAGTAGCTCAACGACACCCTATTTTTTGTTTTCGAAAATCAAAGTTATATATTCATGTGCAACATAATTGACAAAGCTCGATTTGTTATAAGTTTTTTTAATAATCTACAAATTATAGAAACTGATATACTTTTAGTTTTTCGAAAGAGGTATGGCCGGTTTGATAGGCGCTTTTTACCCCCTGCTTTAAAGATGAATGGCGTAACGATGTATTTTTAAACACCTGAGAATTTCTCATTCTGTTATTAGACCAGGTCTATGAACAACGTTAACAAGCGCTTCGTTTTTGTAAACTTGTTTTTCCTTGAAGAGCCGAAGATATAAACAAACCTTAACATCCATACCTTTATGTAATTAACAGAAAAACTAGATCGATAAAGTATTAAATTAACTTACATCACGCTTCACTAAGAATTCACGGGTGATAAATGTTTAGATTTATTGTATAAAAATATCGTCTGCCTTGATCTGCTAGTAAATAGTGTTTTGACAGAAAACAATGCTGATTTTTAAACTTGTATTTGTATAAAGGCAAATTGTAACAATAGTATTTCATAAAGATAAAAATAAAATAATAAAAAAGTAGTGTTCGGTTGGGATTGGAACCTATGCCGTACGGGTTACAAATCATTCTCGCTACCCACTTAGCTAAGCACAGCAGTTAATTCCAGTAGTTTTAAAATATAATATCAGTTGTACATTCAGTGGTCAGTTTTAATTTTCCCTATTTCTCCTAAGAGTTCCAATTTTTTGAAAGCTCGTAATGATTGCGTTTTGAAAATATGTTCAGAAACAATAACATAAAAGTTGGTGTTCCGAGGAGAACACTTCGAAAATAATTATCAAAGACGGGAAAACCCTCTTATTTTTCATATTTTAATTTAGCATAAAGATGAGCTTATTGAGGAAAATGCCTCTTTGTATGAACCAAAATTCACATAAAATACTGCTTAATTATTATTTGAGTGGAAGAATATTTAAACTTTTTCAAAAACCAAAACAGTTCATTTAGGACAAAATCCTATCAAACCTGCCATACCTCTTTAAATGTTCTCTCTTGATAGGTGGCGCTTTAGAAAATTCCTACGTGACCGGAAGTAAAATTCCATTGTTCAACATAATCTTCATGACATAATGGTAAATTTAATTGCAAGACACATTTGGTTTCTAAACATAAAAAATATTATTAATTTATGTGCTGATACGAGTTTTTACACTTACATCATTAGTGCCTTGAAAATAGCCACCAGGTGGCGCTTCATAACCTCTAAAGTAAGTCGAAAACCTACCCTGAAATTTTGGCATGTTGAATGATTTATGCCTACAGGTATGTACAGCATATCGAAATTTCAATATATGTTTTCAAACGATTTTTAAGGTGTAGATCTATCTAAATTATTGAATAACTGCAAAATATCAATGTATAGATAATCTCAATAATTATGAAGATCACTGTAATATACTGACATGTTGTATCGTATTGGGTTGCTAGTAGCTGTAATACGCCTCATTTTTTATTTTTATAGTCGGTTCCAAAACCTGAACAGATACACCAATTTAAGTACGTTTTTAAATCATGAACATTACTTCAATAAATGCTATTTGCGGGTTTAATGTTTCATCCTGACATTTAATACCAATACGATGTCTTTCTAAGGTAAAGTTCGAATATATTTTCTATTGATTGATGTAGTTATCCGGCTTTCGTCTGGCTGGGAACAGTCGTTTCTAGATTGTATGCTCAGGAGATTTATCATTTAACAATTAAAGCTTTGATCATATCGATGGTACTACAGGACGCGTTACCTTAGAAAGAAAGAAGCAATATATGATTTTGTCAGATTAAATAATAATAGTAATATGAATTTTAGTAATAATTTTGGCTTATTGGATAAAATTATCAAATTTATATTAAGGCTAAGTCGTACAAATGGGCATTATCCTACAAGTGTCTAACTTTTTCATATTTGTATTTTTTTTGGGGGGGGCGCATTTGAAAATGCCAAAAAAAAGTAGGGTCTTTGGGACTACCACATATGAAGTAGTAACTGTCACAAATAAAGCTACATATTATGTGACATTTGTGGTATTTACTTCATATAGGGGTCCCACAACCCCTTACTTTACTATAAATTTTCATGACGTCGTTGCAAAAATAATTCATAGGTTATAGTGTATGCAAAAATACATAAATTCTCAATTTAAAAAAGATGAAATAAGTTAGAAATCGAGACAGTATTAAAAAAGATTGAACCAATTAAACTTTTGCGGAAAAATCCCATTCTTCGGTGAAACATTGATAATTGTTGTATCAAAATCACAAACAAACATACTAATCCATGTCCGAATCACTATCCAGAAGCAAAGTAAACACTTTGGAACTGACAAGTTAGGCTACACACGTGAACTCCCTCCAGGGAAGTGAGGCCGGGTGCTCCGGAAGCATAAGCACCTCCTGTTTAGCTAGCTACACCCGCCACGTGTTATCAAAATTGTGTGAAAAGAATATGGAACTATGGGACGTCAAATATATCCAGGGAAATCCTGGACACAGAGACGTAAAACTTGTCTACAATACTGTGATGACGGCCATAAAACTTTTTAGGGGCCTTGATAAGCCTAGGCTTGCAATATTCCTGAGTCAACAATTTATTTGCAAGCAGTCTACTTCGCTGTACAAAGTCCCTGTAGTGGGAACAGGCTCTTCCATAGCGTATTAATTGGAAAACAAATACACCATAAGCAGGGGAAGCAGGTATATTGCTGCATAAAAAGGAAAGTTGACAATAGAAAAATTGAAGTCATCGCGTTTGTCATAAAGTTTCAAATGTAACCTTTCGTGTGCGTCATAATTCGTCTAAATATGAAGCAGAACTTGAGGAATCAGTCGTGTCTTTTATTTCAAGCTCACTAGGATAGATGGCATTCACATAGTCTCCAAATTTAGGATTGTTAAGAGACAGAACGCCATCTATATATCTGTACGTTGAGTTAAATGATTTGGCGACAACCTTCTCTCCAGATTTAACAAGGTTCTGCATAAATTCTGCTTCATAAGAATAAAGAAACAAATCAGCAAGCAATTGCAATGGTGCAGTTTGTACCCATTGGTATACCGATTGCTTGCTGAAAAACTATATAACCAAACACAAAAAATATGTTATCTATCGTTATTGTATCGTATTTATTATCGTTTTCTTTTATATCTCCTTTTTTTTTTTTTTTTGAAAAAGATATTATGTTTAACGTTATCTGTAACTTATTAATCAAAAACTATCCCAGTTAAATAAATTAGAACTACCTCTAGCGGACATACATGTAACCGTACACACATAACGTCACTGTCTACTTGTAAATTACAGGATAATTATAGATTAGCTAGATTAGCAGTTATAAATACGGGCAAATTTAACTTGTTA
This sequence comes from Anadara kagoshimensis, assembly GCA_021292105.1. Classification (NCBI taxonomy): domain Eukaryota; kingdom Metazoa; phylum Mollusca; class Bivalvia; order Arcoida; family Arcidae; genus Anadara; species Anadara kagoshimensis. The sequence goes on along the minus strand of CM037872.1, from coordinate 15,981,307 downwards.
CATCAATTCATTTTAATGAAATTGAACATAATTTTGTGTAAGCGACAATCGCATTTTACTTTTACGATGACTTATATTTTAACTTAAGAACTATTTGAAATAGCATTGCTTTTACTGGTAAAGTAAGCAGCTACATGTGTTGTTATAACGTCCTTTTCAGAAGAAAAAACTTTAAATGTGATGGCCAGTCCCTAATTATTGGAAGTTATAAAACAAACACATTTTCTTAATGTGAACTAATTGTAATAACCTTACAGATTTACTAGTACAATATGGAAGTTATATAATTTTACAGAATGATGTACACAGGAATTAAATATTGCATCATTGTAATTAAACTCCAATACATAATATCTTTTCGATGTACAGGTTTAGAGGTTATTTCTTCAAATCGATTTATAATTAGCTATAAATAGTAATCTATTTCAGTCTGGAAACGGTAGTTTCTGGATTTTATGCTCAAGAGAAAGATATGTGAATATAATTGTTTTTACAATAAGGTGATGGAATAGGATAATTTTATCAGATTTTAACAACTGGTTTGCAATTAAGACATGAATAAGGGATTGACAATTATGAAAAACTACATAAATAACTAACTTAATCGAATTCATTATACATTTGAACTGTTTTGAAATAGCGTCCATAGTACAAAATGAATGCCAAAACTTAGCAAATCAAACTGAACAATGCGACATAGCGCATTAGGGAAATTAAATTTGAGGGTTTACATGTAAAAATCATCAGTTTGGGTAAAACACCGTTAAGACGTTTTCAAAAATGTAACAATGACATGAAGGCAGCCATTTTGTTTATCTGGATTGTTATAGTTCCGAAATGTGTATTGTCTTTTCATACGCAGTAATGCGGTCGTTTGGCATTTACAGTCCTATGAATGTTACAAGTCTCACAAGCTGGAAGAAATAGGAAAACGCAAGGTTAATGAAAATTATAAATATAAGTTTCCATTGCAACATATTATTTGCATTTTTGAGTGTGCTAGTATGATAAAATCTAATGTATTAAATACAGGATATACCATAATTATTTTGTCCCCTGGAAGTGACCAGGACTCGCTGCAAACTCATGTATTTAAACGTCATATAAAAGAGGTTCTATCATTACACATATCATATTTGTGCCAAGTTTGATCGTAATTAATCAAAGTATGTAAACGTTATGGAACAAACAAGGAATGTATACATCAAAATTTGATCTCGTGATTTTGACCTAACCAGCTAAATGTGCTACGTGGCACCTGGTGCCATGTAGTAGTACAATTGTGTAAAGTTGGATTAAAAATCATTAATTATGGAGTGTAGATGACATTTGAACATTAAAACTAGGATATGATCTTGTGATTTGACCTTTGATCTTGAATGACGCAGCACTTTAATTATTATTATGAGATATATCTCAATAATTATTAAGTTTTCCCCTGTGGGGGAGATTTATTGTACTCGCTCATTCCGTTTTCTTCTCTGTCCTTTATTATTATTATTATTATTATTATTATTATTATTATGATTAAAAGATTAATTTAGATGTAATTAGTATAACACATAATGAATATTTTTTATTTACTGAAATTTCACTCGCTCACAGACCCGTCGTGGTTCCAGTAATACGAAGTTGTGTTTACAAATACAAATATTTTTTCCCGTTAATATTACAGTTAAAGCAGTGTCCCTGGGCATCTATAGTTTCTATTTAGGCTGTGTTATAAACTTATAACCCTTAAAAGTAATAGAAACGTCTTAAGTGCTAATAAACTTGTATCAAGATTCCTCGTACAATGATTAAAACGGTCTAATGTAACGATGATGAATTAATAACAACTTTGCTACTAGCATAAGAATAAACTAGACTAATATATACAATGATCATCAAATGCAGGTAAAACTAGACAACTAAACATATGATGAGATAATCCCGATAAAAAACTGAATCAGAATATGAAAACAATATTCTTAACTACACTAATCAGCCCTGTAAAGTTTCATCAATATATGATAGACGATATCGGACAACAGCGTGAAAACAGCCGGAAGGTGGTCGGAGTGCCTTATATTATCCTCTCCAAGCCAGCTTCTCGGTGAGAGATAATAAATGTGCATCTTTTAAACAAAGTGAATTATTAATAACAGTTTTGGAAATACTGAAAGTAAAAAATCAAGCATGAATTTTAAGACATAGTTCATCCACCGATATGAGGACTGTTTTGTCTGATTTTCTTTTGTGTTTTTCGTAATATTAATAGAGTCTATTCCCTTGTATTTTTTCCCTTTTCATGTTACTTTTTTTAAAGATATAAAGAAAATGAACTGACATTCCGACCTTTATAATTATATGCTTAAATGGTTCTGTTGTGTAGGGTTGTTTCCTTATAAACCAATACATGTGTTAGGAATTTCTCTTCCATGATTTAACAATATTAAATAATAATACCAGATTTAAATTAAAAAAACCAACCTTTACATATCCGGATACTGTGGGGTTTGAGGCGTAAATTATTAGACTTTAGTAGATAAATGTATTTAAGTCTTAAGGCGTATAATTTGCATTGCTAATAATCTGACGTTTGACGTCATTCAAAAAAGCAAACCTTAATATTTTTGTACTAAAATAAAAATTCAGAATTACAACTAACAATATTATACACATGTACATTGTACATGTCTTGTTATAAGGTACTGACAGGTGGAAGAAAAATGTTCTGAAAAAAAAACGGTTGATGGAACTAAACCAAAATTAATAATATAAACCAAAAAACTTGCCATATCAGGCTCATCTAGTCGCAATACACTTAAGTTAATACCAGTACAAGAAGTTAGTCATGAGACATAAATACATCAAGACGTTTGAAAACAAGTTGCCCGGCAAAAAGGGCATGTGAGGCTCAAAATTGAACTTGGACTATTGAAAAATGGTAATAGTTTGGCAGATATTTGGGTTTATTAAATGATTTTAGAGGATTGGATATTCGGTCTAGTAAACATAAAAGTACAATTATACCAATTTGAAAGCGAACTTTTGCCGGACCGAATAGAGATATGGTTAAATGCTGCAATATCTTGTTTGCCGTAGATGTGTGTTACAAGCTACTGCGTCAAACCAAGGAACAAACCTAGCCGTGGTGAGTAAGGCACTTTACAAAAGCAAATAAAAAAAATAAAATAACATTAAACTTTTTAAAACCACTGCATTGGTACAGTACTTACCGTCGTTCGGTGGAGGGTACGCTCTGTCGCCTAGACTTCTGAAACATTCCTCGGCATTTCGTATTGGGCCTTTGTGCATGTTTGTCGTCAAAACCTCCGATCCATTGGTTATCTGAAACAGAAAATATAAACAAGTTAAAAGTAGCATAATAACATTTATAAAAATGCTGAAAATCAACTAATATGTATGTGCCGTTTTATGTCTAATTTTGTTAGCTATTTCATTGAATCAGAAACAGCTTTAGAATACCTCAAATTATGGCATCTATAACACAGCCTTATGTATTACATGATAACGCAAAAGTAAAAAAATCATTCTTGTTATAAAGTGAATTCTGTTACTGTCAGCGTGTGAGATACATGCTTTACACGTAGATTATACAATATTAAAGTCGAATTAAAATCGCATTAATCGTGTCTGTTCTTGAACCGCATGCTTTTATGCGACTGCCAATCACTGCATTTGACCTCTAAATCTTCCGTTAACATTCACATATTGACATACATTTCGTCACACTATGTGAAGATATTTATTAAAAACCGCCAGACAAATCCACATCGAATTTTTGTATGTAAACCAATAAACATATGAAACCCAACCAAAATGCTTCCGATTGATTAGTAATGATTTAAAACATGTTTAAATATAGTCGAGAAACGTGACGAAGTGATTAATAGAAAGGTATAGGTTCAACGAGCTAACGGCCGGGATACATGGTACTGTATGCATATGAGCAAGTCCGATCTAATTGTTCAAGTCCATCACCCAGCTGCAAACTGAAGTGGTGCTGGCAAGTGTGCTAATGTTTAACTTGTATTGTAATTCGTTATTGTGATGGATTGATTTTCCACACGTCATCTTGCGGGCGAAACGATTTTCTTCAGTTGTTTCACTTCAGTTAAATATAAGTAGTACAAAATTGTGAAATTATTAAATATAATTTCGTGTGGGAATGTGATGGCGACTGATTTTGTTAAAACTGGTATTGTATATAAGATGGCGAAAGCCTCAGGAGATATCAAGCTTTTCTGATTTGAAAAAATTAACTTCTCCGTTATTGACATGAAGTCACCAACCACTGCAAGTCACTCTGTCATATAACCATTTTTTAATTTAATCATAAAATGCATTCAAAAATGGTGTATTTTATTATTAAATCCAAAACGCGGTATATAACAACTCTATTAGATGGTGAAAAATAATGTTGTAGGGTTAAAATGGCATCAACTGCCACTAAGGAGAATATTGACATATGAACTTGTGTAATACATAGTCTCTAAACATATTTGATAATTGTTGTGTTGTTTTGCGTGTTTATGACAAATGTTTCGTATGATAAATACTAAGTTATCTGATAGTTCTTGTTAAACAATAATGATAGCATTTATATTCAGAGGTGTATTACATATTATACCAGTTTTAATTTTACAGCACTAGACGGCCGTTTCGGAATACAATTCCTAATCAGTAGTGCTTGGACCAAAATTATGAAACCGTAATTATTTTGAAGATGTTGAAAAGCTACCCAAAGGACTAAAATATATTTTACCAAATTAAGATAAGGAAATGCTTTGCATGAGGAAGTATACCTTATTTTTTGAGAAATTTCAAATTTGTATAGTTGGAATTATTTGTATGGCAATTAAACTTGAATCAGCTCAGGGTATAGTATCTAGTCAGGGTTTGTACAGGCCTGGAAAAGTCCTTAAATTTTGAGGTTTGCCCTAAAAAGACCCTAAAACAAGTCTGACCCTAAAAGGCCCTTGAATTTATCCTGAAGGCCCTAAAAAGCCCTTGAACTTGGACAGTAGGGTGTCTGTATTTGGATTAAGTTTTGTAGTTTTTAAAAATGAAAAGTCAGCAGAAAAAAAATGTTTTACCACTGAAAACTTACGAAAGGACTGATTTAGCTCCTGGTAAGGCAATTTTATATAGCTCTGAACAGGTAATATAAAGTTAAAAAGGGTAGCTCAAAATCTGAGGACCAAAAACAAAAAAGTAAATAATTCTAGATAATTTTGATAAATGTGCCATTAGACTTGCAGTTCACATGATATACAGAAAAAGACACCTTGTACCCGTTTACAAGATAAAACTAAAGACATAATCAAACCTTTAAATAGTTTACTAGTTATGACTGTAAACGGAATAGTTTTTTTGATTTAATATAATAAGTGGACAAATTCACAAATCTATAGTACCCGATTACGCACAATCAAAATGCATCGAAAACTCGGATTTGTGTATTCAGATGAAATATTGCTGAATCAGAACCACAGCATTAAATACACTGGGAGAGACTGCCACGAAACTCCGATGTGCTTGAATATATATTTATAGATAAGAACAATATAATGCTACAGTATTATATGCTACATGAACAGGAAGCAATAACGATGTAATACATCCTACACGATATACCATTCCCAAAAGAAACACCTCATTATCTTATTCAATCACAAACAACCCGTTTTTTCAGAGGTAAAATATTTCTGAATTTGCCAAAATTACTTATGTTATTGTTTCCCTGTTAAACTTCCAACACGCTCAAATTATGTTGTCAATGGTAATTATTACTCCATCTATTTGCAGTGGTAGACGATCGTTTTCGGAATAAAATTTCTCAGTAGTATTTGGCTGATAATTGTGGAAATCCAAATATTTTTACATGTTGTAATGAGAAAAAATACACGGGACAAAAATATATTACCAAATCCACCTAGGGGAATAAGTAGTAATAATTGACTTTTGAAATATTACCGGTCGAAAACAGATTTGTCAGGTGTCTGTCTTCTGTCGGGCGAATACGATAATTACTCTGATATAAATGACAACTACTATCTCGATTGGTTTGAGCACAAATACTAAGCCCCAATCCTTTATATTCAATCCTTACTCTAAATTCTTGAGCATAATTTATATTTCTCAATGCTTAAGCTAAAACCTGCCTTATCAATCTTCACTTTGAAACCAAAAGCTCCAATCATAAGACTCAATCAATAAACCTCAATACTAAGCTCCAAACCTAAACCTTACTCCTTAAGTTTTATCATTGAGCCTTAAACCAAAATGGTAAGTCTCAATCCTAAACATATGCCCTAAGCCTGAGTCCCTAACCCTAGATAGTAACCCTAAATTCTAAGTTTCAGTCCTAAGTTTTAAACACAAACCCCAATCTTTAAGCTTCAATCATAACCCTTAATCCGTAAGTCTCAAACATAATTCCCAACCCTTAAGATTCAATCTTAAGCCTAAATACTAAAACCCCCAATTTTCAGCATCAATCTAAGACTCAATCTAGGGCCTAATCAGCAAGCTTTAATCCTTATTACCCTCAATCCGATCCCTCAATCATTTTTCTATACAAGAGGAGTTTTATGTTCTTTCGGAGGGTGTGTTTTTGCCTGTTCTTTGACTATTTATAAAGAGAGAAAAAGAGCTTGTTATTCTTACAGATAGGTTAATGTCTATTGTAAAATATCGAGTTTTTTGTGAAATGTATTCCTGATAAATGTTGCTCCCTTTCCACACATAAAGCTCACAGTCTGATAGGAAGGATAAATAGTTATTCACATCAGGGATACGTTTAATTATTGATAACAGTTTTAGTGTTTCTGTGTGTCTTTTTTTATTAATTCTATTTGTGATTGCTCTCAGGGAATGGTATCTAAGGCAATTAAAATAGAAAATATATAATTGGTTCTGCAAAAAGCAAATATAACATGGAAAAGGCAAATAGAGCTACGCGTAATTGCTGAAATTTTCAGCTAGTTAGGTCAGCTGAGCTTATGTCATGGTGAAGTGTGCGTGCTTCCGTCCATGCATGAGTAAAATTAAATTGTCTCGTCAAAAACCACTGGCCCAGTTGAAACCAAATTTAGTGTAAAAGGTCCCTAGGTGGGATAGATCAAGTTTGCCTACAAGGCAGCCCGGTTTGATATCCAATATGGCCGCCATTACTATAAATAGCAAAATCACTAAAGTTGCCATGGTAGATTTCAATTTTCTACCTATTTTTTCAAATTTAAAATATAGAAATCGCTTACATGGTCATTTAACATGCAACGTTTTCTGGTGAAATTCTTCATTGATTTGATTTTAAGAAAATATGCAAATGAGGTCAAATTTTGTCAGTTAAGCATTACATATACTTCTGGGCCTCTAGTTTTATGCCTGCAGGGATGTGTAGCATAAATGATATTTCTAGACTCTTCCTATTCCACATTCTTCAATTCACATTTTTTCAGTTCTGCGCATCAATCCCCTTGTGCTATAATAACTACGTCTGGTGTGTGTGTGTGTGTGTGTGTGTGTAATGTTGATAAACTAACTCCAAATACCGTTAGTTAAAAACCATGTAATTGGGTATGGTCGCAAGAGATGTAAGAATTACCGCTGGTATAGGTAACATACTTGTTAGGATAATCAACAAATCCGTCGATATGCTCACACTGCAGACATAGGGTGATACCATAAACATTTCCCGGACAAGTTCGAACACACTTTAATCTAATTGACATGTATTGAATCACAATAATTGGTTTATCTCATCTTAAATTTGAAAACATGTATCGAATGAAGTACCTCCTTTTAAACCAAAAGAAAGCAATAATTTAATGCATTCGTGTATAAATTGTGTAACTTGAAATCTCTCTGAAATTGGCGTTTGGTTACAGAACTTTAAAAAGTAATTTATTATTTTAATGTTTTATTTTAGTAGTGTTCTTTAAATCCGTTTTATTTGACACATGGACGCAAACTCGATCAATAATCCCCATAACGACATAGTACGGAGGCATACAGTGGTAAAACTATTAGTTTTAGTTAAAAGTCATAAGAACGGTATTACTATTTATTGAGATTTCATAAATATTTATTTTTCAGAGATTTAAATCTGGCTAAGCAATGTAATGGAGTTTAGACTTGCACAAAAACCAAAGACCGATGTAACAATTTCTATGACAAAACACACTGGCTATTCCCGGACGTTGATCAAATATTATAGTGTGTTTGTTATTATTATCATTATCTGTTATATTAATGATACAACGCACAGTTCTGATATATTACTGTAATACTTTATTTCAACACGAAAGCTACTTTGTTTTACTCCCTAGTTTTCAATATCCAATAAAAACAAACAAACTAATCCATGTTCAAATTAAATCACAATCCTGCATCAAAGTAAAAACTTTGAAACTGACAAGTAAGGTTAAACACGTGAACTTCCTTAAGGGACGTGAGGCCAGGTGTTCCGGAAGGGTAAGCACATCATTTTTAGGTAGTTACACTTGCCACTTGTGTAATCAAAATTGATTGAATGGAACTATGGGAAGTCAAATATATTCCATGCAATACCGGACACAGAGACAACAAACATGTCAACAATACTATTATCACGGTCATTAAACAATTTTGAGAGGTTTGAAAGGCCTATGCTTTTGCAATATCCTTTTTCTTAGTAGCTTGCTATAAACTTGTATAAATTTGCCATAGTGGGGACAAGCTCTACCTTAGGGTATTAATTGGGAAACAAATACACCATAAGCAGGAGAAGCAGGTATATTGCTGCATAGAAAAAGGAAAGTAGACATTATAAAAATAAAGTCATTACGTTTGTCGTACACTTGCAAATGTAGCCTTTCGTAGGCCTCACAATTTAGGTATAAGTCTAAATATGAAGCAGAACTTGAGAAATCAATCGTATCTTTTATTTCAAGCTCGCTAGGACAGATGACATACTATAGTCTTCAAATTTAGGATTTTTAAAAGTCATATTAATAACCTATAAATCTCGTGTTTTACCGATAAAAAACCTTTTTGTCGCTTTTTTGTCTCCAGTTCCAAAGATTTAGAATTTACTCAGAATATCCGGATAATGAACCTGTAGAATAATATGTAAACCTGTAACTGTTGTCATGACGTATAACAGCTTTAAACTTAAAATCGCACCGAGTACGAATGCAAGCCAACTAGACACACTCTGTAAACATGTACAGTTCCTTGGTCATATGATCGATTCATTTGAAGAAAGTGATGGTGGTGTTAAGATACTAAACATCTTCTCCTTCTTTATATCTACAAGGGGGATTTACAGATTACAAATACAGATTGCAATATCTATGTAATAAATGTTAAAATAAAGATAGGCTTAATATACACAACAAAAGACAAATGACTAGAAATGATATTAATAAAAGTAGCTCGTAAATGATATATCATCCGTTATAGACGCATAACTGCTGAGCCATTAAATATATATAGCGGATACAAATATTGTATTTTACGCTTTCCGATATTAACAGACATAAATCTTGAAATATGTTTGCTCTATATCCAAAGGTTGTGGGACTTGACTAGCTTTATTACATTATATGAATTATGGCGACAGGCAGAATACAGTATAACCTCATTATAATGCACCTCGATGACTTTGCCACCACGTCTATTTCTCTTACTGCCCTAATTTTATAGCCTAAGTAAGAGAGTGTGTGTGCGCGCGGGGGGGGGGGGGGGGGTAATTACGAAATTTCAATTCCCCTTCAATATTTTTAATATACTTTTCGAAGTATTTTCACAGGGTTCACAGTTTGCTATTTCTTATATTTTTTGTTATAATGTTTCCTCAATATAAACTCTTTTATAACGTCAAAATCTTACTAGACAAATGTCGTCGCCTAATCGAAATGTTACTGGGCTTGGTTTCATTCCTTAGCTACGATTCCCGTAACTAAAATCTAGATTTATATCAATTTTTTATGATTTTGTTAGTTTTTAAATATTCAGGAAGTAAAAGTGTCATTCTGAACATCACTTCTAAAGCTTGTAGCTTAAAACATCTATTTTTGTCAAAGTTTCAAAACAAGATAGACAAAATTTGCTCAATTTAACTGAAGGAAAACAGCAATGAAAAAATACTACTGAAAAACGTGTACATGGAAACAACCAACACAACAATGAAGTCAGAACATTAAACTATAATGACATATAAGAATCAGGGAAACAAGACGAGATAAGAAAAAAATGTATAGGCACCACTTATTATAAAACCCTTCTACATTCATTGCTGTAACTCAAGATATAGGCACCACTTATTATAAAACCCTTCTACATTCATTGCTGTAACTCAAGATATAGGCACCACTTATTATAAAACCCTTCTACATTCATTGCTGTAACTCAAGATATAGGCACCACTTATTATAAAACCCTTCTACATTCATTGCTGTAACTCAAGATATAGGCACCACTTATTATAAAACCCTTCTACATTCATTGCTGTAACTCAAGATATAGGCACCACTGATTATAAAACCCTTCTACATTCATTGCTGTAACTCAAGATATAGGCACCACTGATTATAAAACCCTTCTACATTCATTGGTGTAACTCCAGATATAGGCACCACTTATTATAAAACCCTTCTACATTCATTGCTGTAACTCCAGATATAGGCACCACTGATTATAAAACCCTTCTACATTCATTGCTGTAACTCCAGATATAGGCACCACTGATTATAAAACCCTTCTACATTCATTGCTGTAACTCCAGATATAGGCACCACTGATTATAAAACCCTTCTACATTCATTGCTGTAACTCAAGATATAGGCACCACTGATTATAAAACCCTTCTACATTCATTGCTGTAACTCCAGATATAGGCACCACTTATTATAAAACCCTTCTACATTCATTGCTGTAACTCCAGATATAGGCACCACTGATTATAAAACCCTTCTACATTCATTGCTGTAACTCCAGATATAGGCACCACTTATTATAAAACCCTTCTACATTCATTGCTGTAACTCCAGATATAGGCACCACTTATTATAAAACCCTTCTACATTCATTGCTGTAACTCCAGATATAGGCACCACTTATTATAAAACCCTTCTACATTCATTGCTGTAACTCCAGATATAGGCACCACTTATTATAAAACCCTTCTACATTCATTGCTGTAACTCCAGATATAGGCACCACTTATTATAAAACCCTTCTACATTCATTGCTGTAACTCCAGATATAGGCACCACTTATTATAAAACCCTTCTACATTCATTGCTGTAACTCCAGATATAGGCACCACTGATTATAAAACCCTTCTACATTCATTGCTGTAACTCCAGATATAGGCACCACTTATTATAAAACCCTTCTACATTCATTGCTGTAACTCCAGATATAGGCACCACTTATTATAAAACCCTTCTACATTCATTGCTGTAACTCCAGATATAGGCACCACTTATTATAAAACCCTTCTACATTCATTGCTGTAACTCCAGATATAGGCACCACTGATTATAAAACCCTTCTACATTCATTGCTGTAACTCCAGATATAGGCACCACTGATTATAAAACCCTTCTACATTCATTGCTGTAACTCCAGATATAGGCACCACTGATTATAAAACCCTTCTACATTCATTGCTGTAACTCCAGATATAGGCACCACTTATTATAAAACCCTTCTACATTCATTGTTGTAACTCCAGATATAGGCACCACTTATTATAAAACCCTTCTACATTCATTGCTGTAACTCCAGATATAGGCACCACTTATTATAAAACCCTTCTACATTCATTGCTGTAACTCAAGATATAGGCACCACTGATTATAAAACCCTTCTACATTCATTGCTGTAACTCAAGATATAGGCACCACTGATTATAAAACCCTTCTACATTCATTGCTGTAACTCAAGATATAGGCACCACTGATTATAAAACCCTTCTACATTCATTGGTGTAACTCCAGATATAGGCACCACTTATTATAAAACCCTTCTACATTCATTGCTGTAACTCCAGATATAGGCACCACTGATTATAAAACCCTTCTACATTCATTGCTGTAACTCCAGATATAGGCACCACTGATTATAAAACCCTTCTACATTCATTGCTGTAACTCCAGATATAGGCACCACTGATTATAAAACCCTTCTACATTCATTGCTGTAACTCCAGATATAGGCACCACTGATTATAAAACCCTTCTACATTCATTGCTGTAACTCCAGATATAGGCACCACTTATTATAAAACCCTTCTACATTCATTGCTGTAACTCCAGATATAGGCACCACTGATTATAAAACCCTTCTACATTCATTGCTGTAACTCCAGATATAGGCACCACTTATTATAAAACCCTTCTACATTCATTGCTGTAACTCCAGATATAGGCACCACTTATTATAAAACCCTTCTACATTCATTGCTGTAACTCCAGATATAGGCACCACTTATTATAAAACCCTTCTACATTCATTGCTGTAACTCCAGATATAGGCACCACTTATTATAAAACCCTTCTACATTCATTGCTGTAACTCCAGATATAGGCACCACTTATTATAAAACCCTTCTACATTCATTGCTGTAACTCCAGATATAGGCACCACTTATTATAAAACCCTTCTACATTCATTGCTGTAACTCCAGATATAGGCACCACTGATTATAAAACCCTTCTACATTCATTGCTGTAACTCCAGATATAGGCACCACTTATTATAAAACCCTTCTACATTCATTGCTGTAACTCCAGATATAGGCACCACTTATTATAAAACCCTTCTACATTCATTGCTGTAACTCCAGATATAGGCACCACTTATTATAAAACCCTTCTACATTCATTGCTGTAACTCCAGATATAGGCACCACTGATTATAAAACCCTTCTACATTCATTGCTGTAACTCCAGATATAGGCACCACTGATTATAAAACCCTTCTACATTCATTGCTGTAACTCCAGATATAGGCACCACTTATTATAAAACCCTTCTACATTCATTGCTGTAACTCCAGATATAGGCACCACTTATTATAAAACCCTTCTACATTCATTGTTGTAACTCCAGATATAGGCACCACTTATTATAAAACCCTTCTACATTCATTGCTGTAACTCCAGATATAGGCACCACTGATTATAAACCCCTTCTACATTCATTGGTGTAACTCCAGATATAGGCACCACTGATTATAAAACCCTTCTACATTCATTGGTGTAACTCCAGATATAGGCACCACTGATTATAAAACCCTTCTACATTCATTGGTGTAACTCCAGATATAGGCACCACTGATTATAAAACCCTTCTACATTCATTGGTGTAACTCCAGATATAGGCACCACTGATTATAAACCCCTTCTACATTCATTGGTGAAACTCCAGATATAGGCACCACTGATTATAAAACCCTTCTACATTCATTGGTGTAACTCCAGATATAGGCACCACTGATTATAAAACCCTTCTACATTCATTGGTGTAACTCCAGATATAGGCACCACTGATTATAAAACCCTTCTACATTCATTGGTGTAACTCCAGATATAGGCACCACTGATTATAAAACCCTTCTACATTCATTGGTGTAACTCCAGATATAGGCACCACTGATTATAAAACCCTTCTACATTCATTGGTGTAACTCCAGATATAGGCACCACTGATAATAAAACCCTTCTACATTCATTGGTGTAACTCCAGATATAGGCACCACTGATTATAAAACCCTTCTACATTCATTGGTGTAACTCCAGATATAGTGGTGTAATTCCAGATATAGGCACCACTGATTATAAAACCCTTCTGCATTCATTGGTGTAATTCCATATATAGGCACCACTGATTATAAACCCCTTCTACATTCATTGGTGTAATTCCAGATATAGGCACCACTGATTATAAAACCCTTCTACATTCATTGGTGTAACTCCAGATATAGGCACCACTGATTATAAAACCCTTCTACATTCATTGGTGTAATTCCAGATATAGGCACCACTGATTATAAAACCCTTCTACATTCATTGGTGTAACTCCAGATATAGTGGTGTAACTCCAGATATAGGCACCACTGATTATAAAACCCTTCTACATTCATTGGTGTAACTCCAGATATAGGCACCACTGATTATAAAACCCTTCTACATTCATTGGTGTAACTCCAGATATAGGCACCACTGATTATAAAACCCTTCTACATTCATTGGTGTAATTCCAGATATAGGCACCACTGATTATAAAACCCTTCTACATTCATTGGTGTAACTCCAGATATAGTGGTGTAACTCCAGATATAGGCACCACTGATTATAAAACCCTTCTACATTCATTGGTGTAACTCCAGATATAGGCACCACTGATTATAAAACCCTTCTACATTCATTGGTGTAACTCCAGATATAGGCACCACTGATTATAAAACCCTTCTACATTCATTGGTGTAACTCCAGATATAGGCACCACTGATTATAAAACCCTTCTACATTAATGGTGTAACTCCAGATATAGGCACCACTGATTATAAAACCCTTCTACATTCATTGGTGTAACTCCAGATCTATAACACAAGAGATCAACGATCTGTCTAGTTATTTTGTTGGATTATATTGACTTTTTCACCTAGAAGTATTACATTTAATTTTTTATCATCAATATCATTGTCTACGGACTTTTAGACTAATTTGTTTATAAAGCTAATATTTGTTATATTATATATTATCTTCAGAATATTAAATATACTGAATTAGAATATACATAAAGTATCAACATTCAGGATTTTGATTACTGTAATAAACATAATAGTACACGCCATAGTAGACACAATAGTACATATAATCATACTCATGGATGTTGATACTATATTCTAATACACTTAAATAAATTCTAAAAACATCATATCATATAGCTATATTCAGAATCACTGAAATCTGATTTACATCCTCACGTGTGTCGCATACAATTTGTTCCGTATATCAGGGTCACATGCGACGCAATTTTAAACTATCCTAAAAAATTGACGGCATACAACTTATGAGTTTATTTAAGAAAAAAAATCAATTCCATGCCAATTCAACGGATGATGACTACTTGTTGTCATTTGCTAATTGATTGAATTATTTGTAAACAAAACAACGTGCGGAAACGTAAAAAAGTATGTTGTTGATGATGACGACATGACGTAAGGTAAAAATATTTGTATTCATACGCCAAACACCAGTAAATAAGGTCGGTGACCTTGTGACCTCATAATTGGAGAAAAAAATCGGCATTTTTTTACAATCCTTTATTCCGAAGCATCTGTATTCATTGACAGATATCAATGGATCGCTAAAACAAGCTTCATCTTAGGAGCAATAATCAGTATTGTAAATATTTACAATTTCGGGTGCCGGAGTAAGCTCATAGATTTTGTTTGTTTTTTCAGTCGCAGTGAACTCTCTTGAAAATACATCGTTTAGTTCGAACTGTTCTATAACAGATAATAAGATGCCTCGCATAGCAGGAGAATGTACTTTATTACATCATTATTCCATTTTTTTCCGGAGGTGGTCACACTGGTACATACCCCTTAGCCGAGCATGCGACTTCGTCACGTGCATATTTTTACACGCTTAGAATTGAAAACACTTGGCAGTTACGTGCATTGTATGGATTGGAAGAAAACTGCTTGATAAAACCAATGTCACATTCAGAATGAGCGGTTTACTTGATACAGAATAGCTTTAGTGTGTAACATTTTGATGTGCGCAGATTAACCATGGATTCATAGAGCGAACACATATCAATCTACATCAACCAAACGTTTTTATTCCCGTGTTACATTTGTAAAAAAAAATGTGATCATTCGTAATGTCATCCTCTCTTTCATATTATCACCAGCGACATTTAATACATCTGTATTAAATGTCGCTGTTATTACATATGTCACTGAAGTTAATCTCTCAACAACTTATACATATTTGATGAAGTGAATTAACTCCAAATAGAACTAATTAATTAAAATGACCACACACTATAAACATCAAAGACGTAACCATTAAAACAATTGCTATTTTGCGTGCGAAACGTCGGTTCCATTTTTTTCGTTTTCTATAAAAAATCATTACATGTGTAATATCATTAATCTTTTATTTAAATATCACTGAAATCGATTTGGTTAATTCTATATTAACTTTCCAGGTGAAACAGAATATCAAACACCAATAGCTCGTACATTTTTAAAAACTACATATTTATTTTTCATTATTATATAATGTTTTTGGATAAGATTTCGTCATGTGTTTATTTTAAAATAAAATTTGCACCTTTTTAGTTTTTTTTTGTTCCTTAGTGTGTCTAACATACCATTTTTTTTTATTTTTTCCGACTTAACCAGTATCACGGTGATGGCTTTGTCAGCAGCATTACATCACTGGTCAACACTAGAGTTGAGTCCACTGGCACAACTATAGTTCTGTTACTACTAGTAATTGAGACCAGAATTGTTCGATGAATTGTTAGCAGCACTGTGGCTTCACATCAAGATATGAAGTTTCCGAAATAGTGAATGCTACAAGAAAGACAATTATGTTTATGCCACTTTGAGATTAAAATGTGTAATTTTGTTCTTGTATTGTTTGTTTCATTCTTGCTGTACTTAGCGTGGTAGCTAAATCATGAGATGTGACAAAAAATCCAGTGTTTGATGACAAGATACTTTTTCATACAGAAAGACTGCATAGGGTTTATATTATACCCATAAGCATAGTCATCTGGTTTAACCGATGTGTCATCCAGATGTCATATAGCTAGTATTTAGTCTTTATTCAGCAAGTAGAAAAATAATGATGCAAATATAGTTGAACACACGGTACGTCCTTATGAATTCTCCGTCAACTTACCTAAACAACATGAGTATACTATCTCTGATACAAGCTTCATCGTACGACGTCTGCAAACATGTAAACATTAAAGTAATTAGGATGTAGGTCGCTTTAAACACCTCTGAAAGCCATTTTGACCAGTATGATCGATGTCCGTCTAAAGTCGAGATTTTATATTGACGGACAGTATATTTTGGTAATACACCATGGATCCCGGAGACAAAAGTGACCGAGGGGTCTAAAGCGCGCGCTTACACATTGCCTCGCACCGCTTGGTTCGAATTCTACACTGGCAGGTCCTATTCTGAGAAAGTTTGTTAGTTCACTTGCCTAAGTCTTGCGATTTTAGTGACCTTCACTATATCCCCATATAATTGGCCGCTTCGATATAAGTGAAAAGAATATATAATCACTTCACTGCACCTCACACAACATGGCATAAAGCAAGTTGAATAAGCAACCAACGAAACAAACAATACTAGAACAAAATTACACATTTTAACCTCTAAAGCCATGTTGTATAATCAACATATTAAAAAAAATTCTAAGTTATAGTGGCGTCCTTTATTTGCTATGAATCATTATCATTAAACTTTTATTTGATATTAGTCAATATCGAATATTTCCAATATATATACCAATATTGAGAAAATACATGTATACCCTACACTACATGTATAACAAAACATAAAACACAAATATTCATTTGCCGATTAGCCCGCCGTAGACGATAGAGAATAATAGGGAAAGGGAGACAAGGTTAAATGTATTTTTCAAATGTTATTTATGTACAAAACTGTCCACACGAATAAAACAAAACACACAAAAAAAAAACCACTCCTTTCGGGGAATTTGAGATAAGGCTGCAAAAAATCGATCTCTAATTTTTTTTAAATCTGGATTTTGCGTAAGATTTCTTATTGACATACGATATAACATAATACATAATTATTATACTAATGTTATTTTACAGCACTAGACGGTCGTTTCTAATCAGTAACTGTGATAAATACATATAATCATAATAAGGCAATAAGTCTCCTCATAAAATTTACTTTTTTATATTTATTTCAATTTTTATACATTTTTCTTATGTGCATCTGCAACACCTACACATTAATGAAAAATAGCAAGGGACTTGTAACTAATAAGATTTCCCCCTACTAAGTCATTAGACTTTGCTACTAGAGGAAATCTCTAAACCTACTTTAGTAAATATTCTACCACAAGGGACGTCTTAAATGACATTAAATCGTTAACAAAAATAGGATATTTTGTGTGTTCATTTTCGTGTTCACGCGAAATGATTAAATTGGAGAGGTAAGCGTCTTTTCTTTTAAAGAAACATATGAGTAATAAGTAAATCAATGGTACTAAAGAGAGTTGTACGACTCTCAAATGACAAATAAATCTAAGATCAATAACGTCTTAAATCCCGAGTGGTGTCAAAAATAGTTATCCACACGTAGTAGAGTAGATAAGTCTAAAATAGTTCATGTTATATTACAATACTTCATTTTATCATGGACTTGAAAAACACGAACTTTACACCATCTTGCTTTCGACCTTTTTTTAAGATGGACACTATCGAAATAAATAGTACGTATCTGCAAAATAGTATATCAGCAATATGACAACGAATTATGTCATGAAGCTAGTACACATATTTTACATCCAGTGGTCCATGAATGCGGCGGGCATTTTAGATCCAGTGACCCATGGGTATATTAACAAATTAAAAATACAGAACAAATACCCTCTACATGTATTCGTGAACAATATAAACTTGAGGAAACCATAACATTTTTAATTTATTACAAAGTTAAATCTAAATAAGCTTCATCCACATATGTTACGCAATTTAAAAACAATGAACAATGTAGTGCTCGTTCAAAGTAACACATTAATTATATCTTGTGTTGTTGTCTTATCTAGTTCCTGTAACATTTGATATTATAAAGTACAGAACAAATGCTTTCATGTGTAACCTTTTATTTGAATGTGATAAAATAATAACGCCATTTGTTTAATCGGATTATTATTTTTGAAATGAAATGTTACATGGTTGATTGACATGTTGAGGACATAAAATGCACAAATGTTATTAAGGCATCAACTGCTTTAACAAAATGTATTAATGTCAACATTTTGCATGAGGACAGCATAATCACTTTGACCCTGATATCCATTACGTGTCAATCAGAAATGGAGTAATAGATTTGTGTTTGAAAAAAATCCGAAAGCTAACATTGAAGGTTTTAAAATGACATTTTACGGACTGTTTACGTGACAAATGTTAGAAGAAATTGGATATGTTTTATCAATTGCGTAAACAACTAAAAACTGAAAACTTAAATGTCGTAATAGTAACCGCATTGTAAAACAAGAACACAGCAATATTATAATATGCCATATAAACTGCCGACTGTGCCAGTCGGTGACGATTCGAGTCCGTTCCGCCAAATTTCCTTTCTTCGATTTAACTACCTTGTAGTTTCATCCTGGGAGCAACGCATTAATAATTGTCAATTTCCTTTTGAAATGAATAATAAATTGAAAATAAAAGAGTTGTTTTCTATCTTAAAGTTTTGAGTCATTTATCAGGTACTGGAATATTATATTAAAATTATTTATCAACTTAACTTTAGCAATTCAGCGTTACGGAGGTTTCAGGCAGCAACCCCAAATGAAGTCCAACGCATTTTGAAGTAAAAACTTCATTAAGCGTCAAAATTGAAAAGCCTAATGAAGTCCGAAGATTAAGGCTCCAGACATAAAGCCTTTTTTGATATAACAAAATAAAATTATTCTTAAAATTGACTGTATTTTAGCTCCAATGTCACTGCTTTTTTTTAAAAATGTGTTTAACCGTACCGTAGTTTTTTGGGAAAAAATGCAATGGAGCCAACATCCTGATATGCGACAATTTTGTTCTCATACACAATTTCAACATTCTGACCCAATGCTACTCATTTCTGCTTACTGTGTTACGGCATGCAGTCGTGGCACGTTAAAGAACGCTTCCTAAACATTGCTCTGAGCAAATGTCAAATGTCTGCCACTTCACCTACATAACTAGTGACGTCTGGATATAAGTGAAATACTCGGACGTAAAGCACCAATCAATGAAGTAATAAATCCGCTTATGGTGGTTTATAGATCAAAATCCATCTATATGGAAAAATTAAGTTAACACGATATAAGTATGGACGGGCGATTTCGATTCTATATACTCCCTAAACTCCATTACTCCAGTCTGTTCACATGACCAAAAACTGCCTAATTGCTAGTTGATCTAAAACAAAGTGGTAAAACTTTGAGAACAAATATTTTTTGTGTAATATCAAAAGGAGTCTGAAACCTCAATCTATAAACTTCGTTTTCTTGTAATGTAACTTTTCAAAATGTTTATTTTATATTCTGTATTGTTATCTATTATGTTTCCCGCGCGTTATAACAACTTACGGAGGCAAGATATTTTTGCTACACATTAAAAATAAAAATAATTAATTTTGGTACAAAATCTACTTGCTTTGAGACTCCATTTGGTGGTAAGATATGATTTTAATAGAATTTGTAAAATATTCTGTTTAAAAACTAAAATATTGTTAGAAATATGTCCTGAACATTATTTATTTACTATTTAAAATTTGAAAAGGCTTCATATAAAAAATCCATAATAGAAAATATATCAGTGTTAGTTGTTTTTGACAGTTCAAAAAACTATCCTTACTATGACCCCCATACTAAACCTTGTATACAATTATTATTATCTATTTATAATTTTGTTCAAGTATCGACAATAAATAAGTAGTTCAGACGATGTTATTAGTCGACAATTCTACTGTCATAAAAATGCATCACAATTTCCGCTCAGCGATGCGAGTTATTGGTGAGAAAATATTGTCGTATATAGCTGTATAGGAACTTAGTTTTAATTGAAATCATGACAGAAATAGCCTTCTGAAATAACATAGAACAGTCTTCGGGAGTGCCAAACACAGATCATTTAGTAATCAGTATGCCACTTGACGACAAATACACCAAAGGGCACGTTCGCATGATTAAAGCAAATTCTGTTTTGACTTTTATGGAATTAATAGATTAGACTCATTAAAATATTTTCATAAACGTCATCAGTACTTACGATAATAGACATATTGAAATATCAAGGTTGTGATAGGTTTGTTGAAGCACCACCACCCATCTTTATAGAGAAAATATATTACCCCGAAACCAATTTTATATCAGACGCCATTTGGTCATTAACTACGCAATTTCTCGTAAGGAGGCCAATTGGACTTGATACACTAACCTGATAAATAATGGCTAGCTGAACCAAATGTCATAATCTTTCCATATAGTAAATATTTTAGGGTTTTTCAGATAAGTTACCATTTTAATATAGTTTCGAATCAGTGAATTTGACCTTTAAACCCATGACCTTCATTTATATATCAATATGATCTTCGTATCAATACCTACATTATTCTAAGAAACATACCTATAAAACGTTTATTGTTTTCCAGACAGTATTCTTTTGTCTCTGTGACCTTGACTTTGCAATTGAACCCATGACCTTCAACTGTATCTTAAAATGATCGTTATACCAATGCTAACATTATTGTAATACATGTGCCTGTACAAAATGATTATAGTTTTAAGATAAGAAACCATTTCTGTATTGTTTCGCATCTGTGACCATGAACTTTGACCTTCATCTGTATAACAAAATGATCGTTGTGTCATACCTATAATATTCTAATATACATGCCTATAGAAAAAAGCTTATAGTTAAAAGGTTACAAATTAGTCGTGACCTTGACCGTTAACCTTGACATCATTTTGTAAGTAATTAAGGGAATATGACAAAACAGAAAATCCCATATCATTACCTATTCAAATTATCAAAATATAACAATTTGAAGCTATTTTTCGATATTTTTTTTTTCAAAATTAAACACAAAAAAACGCCATACCGTTTTTAGTCCGATTTCACGTATTGAACACACTAAAGGCCTAAGACCATAGAGAAACAAAATATGGAATCAGATTTTGTCGGTTCTGGAGAAGAAGATAGTTTTAGATTGTTACTTCCCTAGGTTTCCTGACCTAGTTCCAGTACCCATAACAACATTACGAACAAATATGAATTGCACCGGCCCATGGATACTCCTGACCAATTTTCATTGTAACATGTCCACTAGTTTTAGAAAAGTAGGTGTTAATGACACACGCACACACACGCCAGTTTCAGAGACGAATTCAAAAGTAGTTGTTAACGACCCACGCACCGCTAAGCTTAAGCTTTCGTGACCTTCAGTAAAAAATGTATAATGAAAGAATCATACATCATACTTCATAAACGAAAAGGTCATCTCTGGTTTTAATACACATAAGTACATCCCATAGCAAGCGATAAAACGGTAGCCTTTCAAGCTGATGAGTATTGTTAGCAAAAAAATAGATATTATAAATGTCTGAGATATAGAAGCCCTCTTTGTTGAGGTGTCTGAACTAACTCGTGAAGTTAGCATGAGAGCGAAATATTCATGCATCCATTGGCAATGGAGGGTTACCAGCTTGTCTGCTTCGAGTATTATTTCATCAACATTTATAATTCCACACATCCACTAAATTTGTTTCACTAAAGATCTAATATGAAATTCTACTATACGATTATAAAAAGTATAAACAGTTTTACTTCGTAACCTTCATATATACGTTTGGTCAATGTTCCGAATTAGTTTTCAAGCTTCACCAATTTCAATGAATTTTAATATTTTATCACGTTTAATGTTCAAACTGATGTGCTAGACAACCACTCAACTGACCAAACGCTGTAATACCTGTAATACACTGTCCATGGTCAAAAACGTTTTGATCTTATCAATCAGTAGAATTAAAATAGCATGGTAAATTATGAAGTTATTATCATTGCAGAATTCCCAAAAAGTTCAAGAGAAGAGGTTTGAAGACTATCCAGAGTTGTGTAACCATAATTTAATCTGAACAATATAGTTATTTACCGAGAAATGGAAACATAATGTGAAATCCAAACCAGATTTGAATTTCATTTCACTTGAATGATTTAAAATTTAAGTTTTGAATGAAAATTTCAGATATAAATTCTAATGTTCAAATTTTAAATGTTTATATTTTCATTTTGAAATAAAAAAAAAAGTTTGGAGTTTATTAAGTTTTCTGCTTTATCTGTGGTTTATATAATAAGGGATATTCAGAGACGATAACGGAACACTTCAACACAACTACTAGTATTATCTTTTGATTATTTTGCTTAATTCTTGCAAACGTAAGGGATGTCTTGTTTTCGTTATGTTTTTTATGTGAATGCACTTGTCTGTCTATTGTATACTTCACAGATACATGTACCTACCGAATAAACTTTTCCAATTAAACAATAGCTATATTTTGGCATTTAACATTAGATATCAAGTTAATGGTCACATAAATTTATCTTTTTTTCAGAATTTACTTTCTTGGAGGAAGTTTATAGATCTAATAAGATATATTATTAGACAGTTCATAGGTGGACAAGACGTTTTCGACAAAGATGCAGCAACATATGGCCGATCTGTGACTGCAACAGCAAGGCAAATGTCTCAAAAGTCAGAGAAATGATTGAAAGTGATGGCAGATATAGTTGTTGGCATATCGCTATTGCGGGTGATTTCATTTTGAAGCATATTTTAAAGGTACAAAATATTTCTGCTTCGATTTAGTCATGTTCTACTTCATGATAATGCTCCATCACATAAATCTGAGCTTGTGAAGAAAATTTTAAGTCGGAGAAGGTAACCGTCTTGCCACACCCACCATACTCTCCAGATCTAAACCCATGCGACTCTTTGCTATTTCCAAAACTCAAAAAGTTCTTATCTGGTCGTCGTTACAAGTCCCGACAAGCCCATGCCTCAGCCATTAGTCAGTGCTTCAATGAAAACATAATTTAAATCTACAATTCTACAAGAAATCTTGAGAGGTACCACGATCTTGCAATTCTCATTATCTTTCTGAAAGATACGATAATAAAAATAGTATTTTCCATTAAAAGTTATGTTTATGTTCAGAGGGGCTGTTTGATATATCATTATCTCAGTAGGTATTCTAGATTACTTTTAGTGAATGGACACTATTGTAGTTAAAGACTTAGAGTCAAGGAGTATTTTTCAATTTAATAACGAACGACCGGGAATTTTGATTTATTTTATGAGAATGGATATGGCTTTAATATAAAACACAACAAAAATGGTAGTTATATAGATATTATTTAAAATATCAGAAGAGAGAAATCCGGAAATAACAGCATTTTTGATCGAAGTCAAAACTTTGCCCAAAAATCGCAAATATATTTTTCTGTGTTTGAATTATCAAATTGTGAAATAATTAATGACACGAATATACCAAATTACATTGTCTAATTCATCAAAATATTCTGCGATTCCACGCTAATGTTAAACCAACGAAACCAGGAAACACAAAACAACAAAGTAATGGCGACAAGACACTATAAACATATAATTAGACCTATGACTATAAGAATTAATTTGGACGACATGTGAATCAAATGATAAAATTGTATTCCTTGATGTGAATTACAAGAAAGAAATCTGTAAGTGGAAAACATACAACAATAACACCAAGACAATGTAATTATGATACAGTAGCCATACAAAACGAGACAAGATGACGCAAAAAAATATAAAGACAAAAGATTGTGTAATTCCCTACTTTGTATAGACACTGTTGTACGGTTATATTGCTTCTGTGGTATCCTGAATTATTCCGTATACTGCACAAACGATGTTCGTGTTAATTCTCATTTAAAGACAAACCTTATTTTACAAACAAACATAGAATATACATATCTTATTTTATCATATAATTATAATTATTTAGAAAAATATAAATTTTATTTAATTCAACTTTGATTTCACATGTAGTGGGTGTAGCTAGCTAAACAAGACGTGCCTTAGCCTTCCGGAGCACCCGGCCGAATTTCCAAACTTAACTTGGCAGTTTCATTTTTTTTTACTTTGCTTTGGTATTGTGGTTTGGACATGTTTTTGACATATAAACAACATTCCATAATTATCAGCATTATAATCATTTAAACCGGGAACACTGTTTATCTCCATATTAATTTCATTTCCCAGGTTTCAAAGTTTTGGCTTTCCATTTTGGATTGTGATTTGGACATGGACTAATAATATAATCGATTTTGATTTTATAAAATATTACAGAGAACGACTATTCTTAAGGTAACAAAGCCTATACAGGATCAAAAACCTGAAATAGTATTAATTCAAAACAAAGAAATCTGTCCATGTTTGAACCATAAACTCAAAGTGAAAAATATCAGAATTAACACGTGGATTACCATTAGGGTACTTCCGAAGGATAAGCAACTCCTGTTGAGCTAGCAATACCTGCAACACTATTGTCAAAATTGAGAATGAAGGGCACCTGGCACAATGGTACTTCAAATATATCGGATAATTTTGGATACAGTGGCGTCATACTTGTCAACAAAATTGTAATGAAAGCCATATGACGTGTAAGGCCTTGGTACGTACGCCTCGGCTTGCATCTAGCCCTTTATCAACAATTTATTTGTAAAAAAAAACTTGCCTCTTTGTATAAAAGGCCATGTGGTGGGAACAACTGTTACCATAGCGATTTAATTGTAAAACAAATACACTATAAGCAGGAACAGCAAATATATTACTGCGTAGGAAAAATTTGACAATTGACAAAATAAAGTAAGACATTTGCCACGGAGCTTTAAATGTAGCCTTTCTGTGGTGCCATAATTGAAGTATTAGTCTAAATATGAAGCAGAACTTGTAGAATCAGTCGTATCTTTTTCCAAGCCTACTAATTTGGTGACTTTCCAGATTTAATTAACAAAATTCTGCACAAATGCTGTGCTTCATAGATATAAAATATCAAATCCCCAAGTAACGGTGTACAGTTTGTGCCTATTGGTTTACTTATTGATTGCTGAAAATTATATTACCAAAAACAACAAATATGTTGTCTGTCAACATGCCCTACATACGTATTGACTTTCCTTGTGTTGTGAGGATCATTCTGAGCAGCAAGTTTGAGGAAGTTACATGTAGGTCCAAAGTTATTGTCACAAGAGTAATAACAAGACTTTTGTATGATTGGATTAGCTTACCATACTTATTGAAACAACATAGTCCATATACGAACTTGACCTAGATGTTGTCAAGACGATTACTTTGGCCAAGTTTAATGTAGATTGGATAAAAAGTGTGGTCTTTGTGTTCAAGTGAGCTAAAACATCTTACTTATAGAATCACTTTCATGCAAAAATAAATATTAATACATATAACGTTGTTACTATTCATTAAACAAGCATAATATAGTAATGAAAAGTATGATAAACAAATCAAAAGTATCACCTTCGTACTAAAACACATCATAATTGTAACCTAGAGTTACTTGTTACTTCAATGAGATAATTATAGCCTTTATAAGTTATAAATGGACCGTTTAATAAATTAATATATAACGCAAAGGAGTTGTTTGGGATAAACAGATGTGCAAAGTGTTTAACAAGATAATCCATCAGATAAATGCTTTTATATTAGATTAAAAACTAGCCGTTATATATATAAAGAAAATTACATATTTGTAGGTCCTTATTAAACCTTAATCAAGCATTTCTCTTTGAGCATCAAGAAAGCATATAAGTATTTACGTCATTATGATGAAAAACTGTTTAACAGCAAGTCTTAATTACTTTGAAGTTGATTACTCCGTCTTACAATACAAGAATACCGTATCCTCAACAGCATCTTCACTACTTGAAGTTCTTCTGTTAAAACTAAGTTTGGGTTTAAATTTACTTTAGTGTTGTTTTTATATAGGAGTAAATAATGTGTCGTCGTATATACTTATCTACGGCTGAAATGTGAAATACCCGCCTCAAATGACGTCACAGAAAAAATTATGTAATGCATACAAGAGATGTACAGTTATAAGACATTGAGAAAAATAAAATAATGATTTGTATTCATTGCAAAACAAAACACTGCAAAGTGGTTGGGTATTTCCAAAAAGAATTTACATAATTTTAACATATGCAATTACAGCAACATCACGTTTAGCTTATTATTTCACTAAATCCTTCAATATATTTTGATAATCAATTTCTATGTAGGCTATGCTTATTTCACCTCGTATATCAACTCATTGCAATGTAATATATGATATATATGTTCCGAACAGATACCCGAATCATTGTAAAATAAAGTATATATATATATATATATATATATATATATATATATATACCAGATGCCCCCAAAATTGCGTTATTTGATCGTTTCAATGCGACAATGGCAATTATATAAAAACTCCAGACAAATGGACTAGTGTAATTATATTTGAGTGTTCTCCAAAAATGTCTGTTTTATTTTACGTTGACTGTAACAACTGTAACAACAAATATAGATGGACGTGAGATAAGCAAACGCAATTAGTCCTGATATTTGTAATTGAGTCAAAACCCAGTGCCACCACGACGCGGCTAAACAATGGACATTCAGAAGGAAAACGGGGCACACGATATAGTATCAATATAAAAATAACAATGTAAAACTCAAAACTTTAGATAATTATTGGTGGTATCAGTAATAGTAGTATGTTTATTTTTTTCAAAAATACTAACCATCCAGTATTATGATAATGAATGGTCCCTCAACATGTATGTTTAAAAAGAATATATCATTGTTTCCATAATCGCAATTTTTTCCCAGTTAAAGTGACGTGCACGCAGTTAAGAAAATTAATATTGAGCAAAACATTAAATACCTTAATTATAATATTAGAATATAGCATAATGAATGATTAATTCAAATATGTTTAAAACGCTATAAAGCAATTATATTAATGACTCAATGCAAAGATGCAGCGTCTGATATAAAGTGTAAGGATACATGATCCAGATATGTCAGTCAGTCAATTAACATTATAACAATATATATATATATATGTGTGTGTGTGTGTGTGTGTGTGTGTGATAAATAATTTACACTTTCATTGATTGATCATTGGAGTGATAGAATCGTGTAAATTTGAGTACATGTACAGGTGTGCGGTTATAGAAAACATGGAAAACTAATAGGTGCAATTTCATATTATGGGATTTATACATAACATTACAAAGGCTTTTCTAATCAAATACGAAGTCAAGACAATTTTACTGATATCGAGGCTGTCAGCTCTGGAATAAACTATATAATTTTTTTGCAAGTGAATTAAGGTCAGCCAGTATAGATTTCAAATAAAGACGGCGAGAAGCTCTGTGACCGTAATCCTGGACTTCAGATCACTCGACAAACAATGGGATATTTGACGTCTTCATATATTACACGTACATTAACCATAACAAAGTGAATTTAAAATTGAATGCAATCAGACTATTACTATAAATTTATAGATAGAATTAAAACAGAAATCCCACAACGACATGTTCACCAAAAAATCAATTTCCGTTCCAACAATACGCCTAAAGCTTAAGGTGTCAACTGTTTCCGTTTACATGTTCTTGGGTGCATTATTTCAAGGAGTACGTCATTATGAATAGGCTTAAGCAACAATAGCTATATATCCAAATAGTAACATTTTATAAAATAGGGAAATATCTTTTTTGTCGTTTCGCTTTGGACATTTATGGTATATATTTCGAAAGTATGTTGTCACATACGAATACAATATTGTAATATGATATTTCCCGATTTTAATTAATATATCCAAAATTGTAAATTTATCAAATGAGCGCCATATATCAAACTATTAAATTATGTTAATTGAAAAAGTACATATTTTACAGATATTGTGATTTACACAGTCACCATCATTCCGCTTATAAATGTCGAGGATGTCAACACAGGGTGGCTTACAAAACTGCAGTGTCTGGAGAAATCAAGTGTACTGGCAATGAACAGAGTAAACAAGTACAAAAGAAACCCAACAAAACATGTTTGTTTGGTGTTATTTAAGTTGTTTTGCAAGACAAAATAAGATTTGTGTTTTGAAGGGAAATAATGTCTTGGATATTTAACAGCAGTAAAAGTGTGCGTTGACATCATATTGACTTAGTTTTTCTATGAATATTTGGAGACAAAACAGCAACTTGATAATAACAACACATAATATACATTGTTATAATACATAAATAAAATAGTCTATATTCAGATAACATACTCAGTTATTTTAGAACAACTATGGAACAACAATGAGTATACAAAAATGTTGTATGTATGTTTTTCTTCTGCAGGATGAACGTCTGGTAAATTGACATTGTATATTAATGAATTGATTAAAGATTTTGTAAATTTTATCCATTCTATTTTATCTAACAAGTAACGGTGATGTGTATTAATTAATAAAGCTATGTATAACGGATGTACCAAATTTAGCCCACCGTTAGTCCGCCTCCATCAATTACCCCACCCTTCCCAAAATATATATATTAAACTGACTTTCCGGTTCAATTTATTTACTTTAGTTCTGTCAGAAATTTTGTCTATTTTTACATATATCGAATTTTTGTTTACTTCTGAAGTTAAACAGCATTTCTATATATAGTGAAATTTTACTTTTACACACACATATATCTAGTATTTAGATTTAACTTGGTTTTTAGATATGACAGTCTCTCAAATTTCCTATAGTGACTGATGTGATTTTTTTTTAACTACTGAGCCGCTATCTGCTGGTAGACGTTTCTCTGAGAATATCACAAACTCAGTAGTCAAAAAGTTACCATTCTCTAAATTTTTTTTGCTAGTTAAAATATGAAGTTCTGTGAAAAACTATGGTATATTACCTTAAGCAAAGTAATTGCTAAATTTGGTAAAATAAATTTTGGTCTTTTGGGTATCTTTTCAACATCTTGTGGAAAAAAATTGGTTTCACAATTTTGGTCTAAGCAATACTGATGAAGAATAGTAGTTCAAAACGACCGTCTAGTGCTGTATTAATATGTAATTAATACAAATAAATAAAACTATGTAAAGGCGTGTGTTACTTTACTGAATTGGTGTCAATTTTTGGCAAGTGAATAGATACACTGATAACAAAAGAACAACATACTCTATTTTTATCAAACAAACACAGGGCAGAAAAAATATTTATAGATGCACCAAATTATATTATATACATTTCCCATTTAAAAAGTCTGAAGATTTATAATCAGTGAAATCAATATATATAAACCTTGTATTATGTCAGTTTATTACAAGAACTTTTGTTGTTTTGCGGTTGCACGGTGTCGCTAAGTACGTGTTTTTGAGTTGAAACTGCTTTAATCTTTAATACTGGTTTGATCATAATAATTAAACTCTTAGCCATGTATATTATATTCGGTTGGTAAACGATTGTTGACTACATGAAAACTTAAACCAGTTCCGACCAGAATCCAGGAGAGTTCTGAAAGCTTTAAGGAACAATACAAAATTGTACTTATTATAATACTACTTTATAGATACTTTATCTGGTCTGATGTATTGTATTGGGAAGCGTCCTTTTGTGCCAATTTCATATTTTTAGAAGTATCATTTCCGCCAATAAATTCAATTTATATGGTGTTTTAATTCCGCCAGAATCTGGAGGTTTTTTACGCCAGTCTACCTGTACAGTTAATTCATGTTATACATATAAATGTTAATAAGTAAAGTGTTTTAAATACATAATTATGGTGAGTAGTGTGCAAATATAAAGCCGTAGAAATGGTGTCCAAAAGACCGGATAAAGGAGCAGGGAAGTCAAAATTACTGTTAATATTTCCATCGCACCCTCAATAATGTGAGACAGTTTGGTATTATATTGGCGCAAAAGCACTAAGGGTTTTTAAAAATGAAGGTGGAAATTATATACTGGCGCAAATAGGTAGTTGCGCAAAAGGAGGCTAAAATAGCGCAAACGGATTTCATCCGTGGTATTTATACACTCGATAAAATCAGAAAGGCTATTTAATATTCTTTAAAATATCATCATTATCCCTATCTCAAGCTTACTTCTCTAATATTATTCAATAGAATAAAAATAACTTTATAAATTTTAATTATTTTTTACAGTTAAAAGCATAAACTTCACAGAAAAGAGAACACTTTTTTGTAGTAACTGCTATTTTTTTATAATTTTTTCTAGCGAAATGTCAATTTGGAAATATAATGCAAAGAAGTATTACGTATACGCTGTAGCTATGACAGATTCATTATCGGGTAACAGTAACTGTTTACTATTCCAATCAACTTAGAAAGCCCCAGTTATTTTAAAATACGCAAATCACTCAATTATTACATAATCGTAAGTTTTGGTCCCTCGTGTAAACTTTTTAAACTTCAATTTCAAATCTATCATTTACGTTCATTTTTTTCATATCCATTTAAATGAATTCGGAAGATTGTATAAAATGTTAGAAGGTAAAAATCTATATCTTTAAACTTATAGTATACTCATAGACATTAGAGAATCACTAGAAACTGATCTGACTAACGGAACACAGGAATCGCATTACGCTGATGCCCTTTAACAATAAGTACATCTGCCTCCTTGGCAATAACATTATTAAAGATAAGGAACTCCACATTTCAAGATATCACTGCTAATTGTACAAAACAAAAAAGTGTATCAGTTATTTTTCTGTGAGCGCTTAAGAAATAACTTAATTGTTTCATCTATGTAATTGACAGAAACACAACACTGTGTATAAATAATATGAACAATTTATGTTTTCTTCTTATACGAAAAACAAACGGTATACAGAGAATGGCATTTCTAGAAAAGTTCCGAATTCATTCGGAACAATTCGTCAAAAATGGAATTATAAATGACGCTAAAATTACCTAACAAGCAGCCCATATCAGAATCTTGAGGGTGTTAAAGACTGACCCAACAATTTTTTTTTCTAAAACTGTCTATAAGCATAGAAGAGGATTAAGGTACTTCCTAATTTTCAATACACCACAAATGCACTTTTAACCATATTTCTGCATGAACAGCTCAAATGCTAAACTACTTCAGCTGTCAACTTAAAAATCGGTTCGGAACTGGGACGCTACCACCACTATACGTTCTTTCCTCCATTCTAGAACTAGCTATTGGGATATAATTGAAATTTGATTGGGGGGCTAAAACACCATGTATATATAATCATCACTCCACCATCTGTATAGATATAATGTCAAAATGACACAAATATTATTAACAATGAGGTAAAACTACACATAATTATTAGTAATACACTATTACTCTAAACCTGGAACCGAACCAAGAATATCCTTATACTGGTTGGACACCCCATAATATACAAAAACAACATTGTAAATTTGATTGGATTTTCGGTCCTTTTTATGCCCCCTGCAAACTAGTTTGAGGGTGGGGCATATAAGAATCACAATGTCTGTCTCTCCATCCGTGTAAAATCGTGTCCTGGCCATATCTAATAATTTCTTTAGACGACTGTAATAAAACTTGACATGGATAATCATCATGATCCAAAGGTGTGTCATGACCTTGTACCATGCCATATCGGAAAGGTCAAGGTCGCTACACAACATTAAATGTTGGGGCCTGGGGGAGTGGGTAATTGGCTCGCAAGATACAATTCTAGTATATTTCTGGCTCTGGAAATATATCGATCTGTGCAATGTCAGTGAGGCATTGTGCGCCAATGGTCCTGCTTCAACAGGCCGGAGGTAGCAAGGAATTATATTTACAAGTTTGCTATGATTTTGCCCCGAACTTTATTTGGTTTACGTAATTAGCAATGACTCAGATCCTTACTTTATGTTGTTAACATAATAGGCTATGGTTCTGCCCCATACGTTATTTGGTTTACATCATTAGCTATGGTTCTGCCCAATACTTTATTTGGTTTACATCATTAGCTATGGCTCTACCCCACACTTTATTTGGTTTACATCATTAGCTATTGCTCTATCCCACACTTTATTTGGTTTACATCATTAACTATGGTTCTGTTTCTGTCCCATACTTTATTTGGTTTACATCATTAGCTATGGTTCTGTCCTATATTTTATTTGGTTTACATCATTAGCTATAGTTCTGTCCCATACTTTTTTTTATTTACATCATTAGTTATGGCTCTACCCCACACGTTATTTGGTTTACATCATTAACTATGGTTCTGTTTCTGTCCCATACTTTATTTGGTTTACATCATTAGCTATGGTTCTGTCCTATATTTTATTTGGTTTACATCATTAACTATGGTTCTGTCCCATACTTTATTTGGATTACATCATTAGCTATGGTTCTGCCCCATACTTTATTTGGTTTACATTATTAGCTTTGGTTGTTCTGCCCCATACTTTATTTGGTTTACATTATTAGCTTTGGTTCTGCTCCATATTTTATTTGGTTTACATCATTAACTATGGTTCTGTTTCTGTCCCATATTTTATTTGGTTTACATCATTAGCTATGGTTCTGTCCTATATTTTATTTGGTTTACATCATTAACTATGGTTCTGTCCCATACTTTATTTGGATTACATCATTAGCTATGGTTCTGCCCCATACTTTATTTGGTTTACATTATTAGCTTTGGTTGTTCTGCCCCATACTTTATTTGGTTTACATCATTAACTATGGTTCTGTCCCACACATTATTTAGTTTACATCATTAGCTATGGTTCTGTCCCACACTTTATTTGGTTTACATCATTAACTATGGTTCTGTCCCACACTTTATTTGGTTTACATCATTAGCTCTGTTCTGTCCCACACTTTATTTGGTTTACATTATTAGCTATGGTTCTGTCCCACACTTTATTTGGTTTACATCATTAGCTATAGTTTTGTCCCACACTTTATTTGGTTTACATCATTAGCTATGGTTCTGTCCCACACATTATTTAGTTTACATCATTAGCTATGGTTCTGTCCCACACTTTATTTGGTTTACATCATTAACTATGGTTCTGTCCCACACTTTATTTGGTTTACATCATTAGCTCTGTTCTGCCCCATACTTTATTTGGTTTACATCATTAGCTATGGTTCTGTCCCACACATTATTTAGTTTACATCATTAGCTATGGTTCTGTCCCACACTTTATTTGGTTTACATCATTAACTATGGTTCTGTCCCACACTTTATTTGGTTTACATCATTAGCTCTGTTCTGCCCATACTTTATTTGGTTTACATCATTAACTATGGTTCTGTCCCACACTTTATTTGGTTTACATCATTAGCTCTGTTCTGTCCCACACTTTATTTGGTTTACATTATTAGCTATGGTTCTGTCCCACACTTTATTTGGTTTACATCATTAGCTATAGTTTTGTCCCACACTTTATTTGGTTTACATCATTAGCTATGGTTCTGTCCCACACATTATTTAGTTTACATCATTAGCTATGGTTCTGTCCCACACTTTATTTGGTTTACATCATTAACTATGGTTCTGTCCCACACTTTATTTGGTTTACATCATTAGCTCTGTTCTGCCCCATACTTTATTTGGTTTACATCATTAGCTATGGTTCTGTCCCACACATTATTTAGTTTACATCATTAGCTATGGTTCTGTCCCACACTTTATTTGGTTTACATCATTAACTATGGTTCTGTCCCACACTTTATTTGGTTTACATCATTAGCTCTGTTCTGCCCCATACTTTATTTGGTTTACATCATTAGCTATGGTTCTGTCCCACACTTTATTTGGTTTACATTATTAGCTATGGTTCTGTCCCACACTTTATTTGGTTTACATCATTAGCTATAGTTTTGTCCCACACTTTATTTGGTTTACATCATAAGCTATTGTTCTATCCCATATTTTATTTGGTTTACATCATTAGCTATGGCTCGGCCATACACTTTATTTGGTTTACGTTATTTGCTATAGTTCTGTCCTATTTTTATTTGGTTTACATCATTAGCTATGGTTGTGTCCCATACTTTATTTGGATTACATTATTAGTTATAGTTCTGCCCCATACTTTATTTGGTTTATATCATTAACTATAGTTCTGCCCCATACTTTATTTGGTTTACCATATTAGCTATGATTCTGCCCCACACTTTATTTGGTTTACATCATTAGCTATGGCTCTACCCCACACTTTATTTGGTTTATATCATTAACTATGGTTCTGTTTCTGTCCCATACTTTATTTGGTTTACATAATTAGCTATGGTTC
Organism: Anadara kagoshimensis; assembly: GCA_021292105.1. Taxonomy (NCBI): domain Eukaryota; kingdom Metazoa; phylum Mollusca; class Bivalvia; order Arcoida; family Arcidae; genus Anadara; species Anadara kagoshimensis. Next base: position 15,946,165 of record CM037872.1, on the reverse strand, counting down.
TACCCCATACGTTTATTGGTTTATATAATTAGCTATGGTTCTGTCCTATACTTTATTTGGTTTACATCATTAGCTCTGCTTTTGTCCCATACTTTATTTGGTTTACATCATTAGCTATGGTTCTACACCATACTTTATATGGTTTACATTATTAACTATGGTTCTGCCCCATACTTTATTTGGTTTACATCAGTAGCTATGATTCTGTCCCATACGTTTATTGGTTTACATAATTAGCTATGGTTCTGTCCTATACTTTATTTGGTTTACATCATTAGCTATGCTTTTGTCCCAAACTTTATTTGGTTTACATCATTAACTATGGTTCTGGCCCACACTTTATTTGGTTTACATTATTAGCTATGGTTCTGCCCCACACGTTATTTGGTTTACATAATTAGCTATGGTTCTGCCCCATACTTTATTTGGTTTACATTATTAGCTATGGTTCTGTCCCATACTTTATTTGGTTTACATTATTAGCTATGGTTCTGTCCCACACTTTATTTGCTTTACATCATTAGCTATGGTTCTGCCCCACACTTTATTTGGTTTACATAGTTAGCTATGGTTCTGCCCCATACTTTATTTGGTTTACATTATTAGCTTTTGTGCTGCCCCATACATTATTTAGTTTACATTATTAGCTATGGTTCTGTCCCACACTTTATTTGGTTTACATAATTAGCTATGGTTCTGTCCCATGCTTTATTTGGTTTACATTATTAGCTTTTGTGCTGCCCCATACATTATTTGGTTTACATTATTAGCTATGGTTCTGTCCCACACTTTATTTGGTTTACATAATTAGCTATTGTTTTGTCCCACGCTTAATTTGGTTTTCATCATTTATTATACTTCTGCTCCATACTTTTTTTGGTTTATATCATTAGCTATGCTTTTGTTCCATACTTTATTTGGTTTACATTATTAGCTATGGTTCTGTCCCACACTTCCTTTGGTTTATATTATTATCTATGGTTCTGCCCCTTACTTTATTTGGTTTACATCATTAACTATCGTTCTGCTCCATACTTTATTTGGTTTACATCATTAACTATCGTTCTGCTCCATACTTTATTTGGTTTATATCATTAGCTATGCTTTTGTCCCATACTTTATTTGGTTTACATCATTAGCTATGGTTCTGTCCCACACTTCATTTGGTTTATATTATTAGCTATGGTTCTGTCCCACACTTCAATTGGTTTACATCATTAACTATAGTTCTGCCCCACACTTTATTTGGTTGATATCAATAGCTATGCTTTTGTCCCAAACTTTATTTGGTTTACATTATTAAATATGGTTCTGTCGCACACTTCATTTGGTTTACATTATTAGCTATGGTTCTGCCCCATACTTTATTTGAATTACATTATTAGCTATGGTTCTGCCCCATACTTTATTTGGATTACATTATTAGCTATTGTTCTGCCCCATACTTTATTTGGTTTACATCATTAGCTATGGTTCTGGCCCATACTTTATTTGGTTTACATTATTAGCTATGGTTCTGCCCCATACTTTATTTGGTTTACATTATTAGCTATGGTTCTGCCCCATACTTTATTTGGTTTACATTATTAGCTATGGTTCTGCCCCATACTTTATTTGGTTTACATTATTAGCTATGGTTCTGCCCCATACTTTATTTGGTTTACATCATTAGCTATGGTTCTGCCCCATACTTTATTTGGTTTACATTATTAGCTATGGTTCTGCCCCGTACTTTATTTGGATTACATTATTAGCTATGGTTCTGCCCAACACTTTATTTGGATAACATTATTAGCTATGGTTCTGCCCAACACTTTATTTGGATTACATTATTAGCTATGGGTCTACTCCATACTTTATTTGGATTACATTATTAGCTATGGTTCTGCTCCATACTTTATTTGGTTTACATTATTAGCTATGGTTCTGCCCCACACTTCATTTGGTTTACATTATTAGCTATGGTTCTGCTCCATCCTCTATTTGGATTACATTATTAGCTATAGTTCTGCTCTATACACTATTTGGATTATAATATTAACTATAGTTCTGTTCCATACTTTATTTGAATTACAGTATTAGCTATGGTTCTGTCCCACACTTGATTTGGTTTACATCATAAGCTATTGTTCTATCCCATATTTTATTTGGTTTACATCATTAGCTATGATTCTGTCCCATACACTATTTGGTTTACATCATTAACTATAGTTCTGTCCCATACTTTATTTGGTTTACATTATTAGCTATGGTTCTGTCCCATACACTATTTGGTTTACATCATTAACTATAGTTCTGTCCCATACTTTATTTGGTTTACATTATTAGCTATGATTCTGTCCCACACTTTATTTGGATTACATTATTAGCTATGGTTCAGTTCCATACTTTATTTGGTTTACATTATTAGCTATGATTCTGTCCCACACTTTATTTGGATTACATTATTAGCTATGGTTCTGCTCCATACTTTATTTGGTTTACATCATTAACTATAGTTCTGCTCCATACTTTATTTGGTTTACATAATTAGCTATGGTTCTGTCCCATACACTATTTGGTTTACATCATTAGCTATGGTTCTGTCCCACACTTTATTTGGATTACATCATTAGCTATGGTTCTGTCCCATACTTTATTTGGATTACATTATTAGCTATGGTTCTGTCCCATACTTTATTTGGATTACATTATTAGCTATAGTTCTGTCCCATACTTTATTTGGATTACATTATTAGCTATGGTTCTGCTCCATACTTTATTTGGATTACATCATTAGCTATGGTTCTGCCCCACACGTTATTTGGATTACATTATTAGCTATGGTTCTGCCCCATACTTTATTTGGTTTACATCATTAGCTATGGTTCTTGATCACCAAGCAGCTTCCCTAATTACAGTTGGATGTCTATTTCTAACATAACTGTTTTTTTTCTTTCATATGAAACATGAAAAATGCCATGGTAAAGCATACTATATGATCACAACGCTTTCGTTTTGCTGACGTGCTCTCTTACTCTCCTCTTTACGTCACAAACACTGGTTTTAATGTAATGTTCATTTAGTAGAATTATTTATTTCGATGGCAATTACGTTACTTCCCTTTGTATGAACAGTTCCGGCCGTCTACAAGCTAGCAAATCTAGTGGTTTTAGTCAGACGAAGTACTTGTATGTTAGTACTCAATAATTGAATATATATCTATCAACTGTATATTTGGTTGCTCGGAACACTGAGAAAGTTTTTTTTAAATTCAATACTAGGAAGGAGGTAGTTGACCTAAAAACTGACCAAAGTTACATTGTTGAAATTGGAAGCCTTGGTTAACTGACCAGTAAGAGTTTAAACCGGGTTTAGAAACATTGTTAGTTGATTAATTAAGATGTACCTGTCAGTTAATTAAATGTATAATTTGTGTGATAAAACTAAATCGTCAGTCTAAAGGGATAATGACCCAAATTGTTATATACAACAGTTAATTAAGGTCCAAAAATGGTCCAAACCCGAAATAGTGGTATTTTAGATCTATTGAGTTACAGTCCAAATCTAACCCCGATTAAGGTTTTTTAGACTGTTAATGTGATAAAAGTACCTATTTGATCCATGTAAAACAGATTGCTTAACACATGACATAGCTTTTGGATTTGTTATAAATTGTAAGACACTGACTCCTGTCAAATTCAGGCTCCTATTTCTAAAACCGAGGGACTGACAACATGTAAAATACTTGATATTTTGTTAATTTAAATAAACCTCTTGTTAATGGAAAAATAATTTCATATAAAATTAAAATTATTATTGGTTTTTCATGATATGAAATTCACAATAAGTATACTATAATTCATATCTTATTACAAATTTTCCCTAATCTAGTCATCCATTTTAAAAGTTTTTAGATTACGTGTAACTGGTAATAAATTATCTTAATTCAGTTGAATTCATTAGTAGAACCATAGTTCAAAATCACCAACATCAAGAACAACGGTAATGCAAGTCACTAATAGAATAAGTTTCTCTCATCAATAATGCAACAGCCACCGCGGTCTTTCCTGTTGCCATAATTTTTATGCTCAATTTAGAAAATACATCAAAACATAAAACTTTACGTTTTAAGCTAGATATCTTCAAATTACAACAAGCTAAAAGTAAGCAATGTAACAATAAAATGAGGTTCAGCATAAGTTATGCAAATATTATCGACAGCGGAATATCCTTTGCTACATACTTTGCCCATAAAATAAAATGATGAACGCTCTCTTATTCAATTTTAACAAAGCTGTCATTTACATATGCAGTTATACTTTTTACATATGAGCAGCACGTGTTCACGGTATGAGTGCTTCCATTGTCACAGCTTGTTCTTAATTCTATCGGTATAATATCATTCAATTTGACCTTTTTTGTAAACTCAATTATATCAAATTATGAAAAAAATCAGTTGTTTGTTAATCCATTAAGAAACAATATCAAGATGCCTGATATTTGTATTAGACTATGCAACCGATTTAAGATTTATACATTCATATAACAATAGTATATGACCAAAAAAAGGGTAAACAATTATTAAAGTAATTTTTTTGTAGTTGACAACCGTTTTCTTCTGGTATAGAACAATTTTTTTCTAATGGAATGGTTCAAACTCTTCTTTCTATACACAAACTAAAAGATATAACAGAATCTATTACTTTTAACAATCCGAAATGTGTAAATAAGAACATAATTATTATCATAGTGGTATACACATATAAAACACTCATAAAATTACAGAAAAAGACAATTTTCTTACCTGTCTTGGAAATAATAAATCCAAAAGAAAGCGTACACTTAATGGAGTTTTTACACATACACGACGTTATAAAACAAATAATCTCAGAATGAGAATCAATACATCTTAAGTCGTCATAAGTCTTTTGACTTACACTGTTTGTTATTTTAGATTCTGCTACACAGCTGTAGTTATATTGTAGATATAGCCTCAATATTGTCAGATTAATAAATTGTAAATATACAAATAAATCTTAAAAACACCTTTACTTTTTCTGTAAAATCATCATATCGATTCTGTCATAGACTTAACTAGTAAGAACAAATCTACACGCTGGATACTGACTGGCAAACTGTTCACGCTAATGATAGATAATAATAAATACAAAACTCTAGGGAATCGTTAGAACATGCTGATGTTGAATAGGCTTTAGGAAAGTAATATTAGCATCAGATAAAAACCAGAAATGCTCTTTAACATGATTTTTATGATAGATCTTTATCGTTATGAGTGGTTTACTATTCAAACTACGATATGTCATTGTAGGAAAAATTATATATTCGTATAACTAACCGTTAACGCATAGTAGAACGTTTAAATTCAATGTTCCTACATGTTTAGGGTTAAAACCACCTGCCTTCGGGACAGATTTTCCCTAAATTGGTTGATTAACTGTATTTGTACCCTATATTTACAAATTATTGTTGCCTATATGTCGTGTACATACTTCCAGTTATAACATATTCAAAATGGCCCTTATATATATAATTTGGTGTTAAAATTAGTTTTAACTTGTACAAAGAATTAAAAAAAGAATGAAATTCGAGTTGATTAAAATCAAACAGAAGGTGATTATGATATCAGGAGCTAATGAGTAACAACCAGGAACAACATACGTAAACATACACACATGTAACTCAAAGGCAGACGTGAAGACTTAGTGGATATATATTTATGTTCTGTTATATCAGAGATATCGGCTTCATATACAAAGATAGTGTTGACCGGAAACAAACATTGTCTGGTCAGCAATATTAATGCAGATCAGACGTGACAAAGACAAAACTTAGTTTACTTAAAAGTAAGTAACAATGTCACTCGATAGAGGTCCAGCTAATATAATAAGAACATTAAAGGTGTTACTGCCAATATTAATGATAATGGAAACGTAAACTGGAATAAATGTTGAAATATTTAAAGTTTTTCCCGAGTCAGTGACGATTTTATATTCTAATGTTGACGTTGTTTAACAGTAATATTTTTCTTTAAGCAATTTGTGATTATAAGAAGAGTCTCTATTTTTTTCATATATCATTACCTACTTCACTTTACTTTGACCAAGAGGGTCAGTGTTGGTCGTTTTAAGAATATAAGACTCATTTGTTCTCTCTATTATGTTAACATGGCTTTTTCCTATGATTTGTTCTAAACCCAATATGACATATACATGTATAAGTACTGTCACGTGCTGATTTTAAATGGATTATTTTCGTAAAAATTCAAAAATCAGCTAATAACAGTAGTACAATACCATATCTATTGTCTTGAAGTGTAATTTAATAAGTGTGACGTAGATTATTTTTTTCACAATAAAATGTTTACTTACGACACACGACAATTTTGCTGAATGTTTTTAATCAAATGGGTTTTCAAAATGTAAAACCTAATTGAATGTTTATTTTTACACCAATAAATTCACTCCTGTCTAAGAAATAACGTCACCAATATGACTAAGACAATTCTAATAAAACATGAGCTGTTTTATAATGTAATAGAAATATTTCCGATATATTGACCCGTTTTCAATTTCCCACCTTCATGTTGCCTTGTTTACCATCATTTGAAATGCATCTGAAATATTTAAAAAAAAAAAAAAAAACAGTAAGGTATCGAAGTCTGATTTATTTTCACGCGTTTGTCAGATCTCTTACAATTAATATTGAGCTTGATTACATGTTGAAAATAATATATTGATTATCCCCCAACGATCTTAAAGCTTTTTTTTCAAAATACTGAATTAATCCATCATTATAGCTTTTATATTAGTTATTTTATCATGAATCTCGTTAGAACTCTTCAAGCGATTACATAAAGATGGCAATATCTACTTACTACAATTGTAGTTGAATAGTTAACTCGGGTTAATTCAAAAACGTTATTGACTATACGCAAATCAAAACTATAATGACTTTTTTTTTCCTTTTACGGATTCACACTTCGTTCGACTCATCAGGAAGTTCAAGTCACTTGTTATTATTCAACTTCAAGAGTTTCCGTCTTGTCTGATGCTTACGAGTGTTAACAAAAATATTAAACTGCACAGTTATTATACACTGAACCAAATGAGTGAATCCATCAGAACATGAAAAAGGATTTTCATGTCATTTGAGGTACACGACATGTAACTTACAACCATACATACTTACATTAAAGGTTTGAAAATGTCCTACAAGACAACTGTCATCTTAACACATCATCATATACACCATTAAGTTTTATACCCCACAACACAAAGTGGTGGGGTATTATAATTTGTTTCCATACTAGCATATATTATCACACCACCATTTAAGTCAACATATTTTTATAGCCACCTCTCGATTCTCTTCACAATAGTTTTATTAACAACATTCAATTGGCATCTGTCCATTGAATTTACACCTCTTCAGTTTAGTCACAACAGTTTAATTGCCAGTCAAGTCTAGTTATCTTTTATAATTAACAAACCAAATCAACAATGTTTGTGTGTATTTTGCCATGTTTTTTCTCCTATGTCTATTACAATTATTAAATTATTTTACAATCAATAACATATGAAGGTCAGGTTTACTAAGCACCCTACAGACATCGCTGTATCACTTCTAATAGCCATTGCGGTTATTGACCTGTAGTCAAGTTTGACGTTGGTTAATCTTGTTGTGTGACCTTGTGTTGTTGAGGCTATACGTGTAGCTCTTGTTGATTTTTCTAAAAACTTCTGTTTATTTAGATTTTTTTAAATATCAAATTAACCATTCGAGAGTTTTAGAATCTTGGCCTCAACGTATGTGGTTTTTCTCCCACCTCTGTGTATGGAGGAAGGCAAATTTCATTTGGAACACGCATGCATAATTTGTCAAATTTGTCTTACTTCTAAATCAAACGCATATTTAAGAACTTTCAATAGCAATCTGATACAAAAATGGCTACGTTCATGCAAACGGGTATAGAAACGTGTCAGTTTATCATCCCGTGGATGACTGATCAAAGACGTCTGAACAAGCTTGTGTTTATAGGATTCTTATGAGATCTAGTAACAAGAACGTGTGCTTATGGTGAATAATCTCGTTTAACCAATAATCCTAGAGATGATTCTCGGGTCCAAAATTATTCTGTTTGTCAGGAACGAGGCTTGGTCCTTCGGGTGAGAATTCCTATCGCACATCAACACATATAGTCCATCTAATTATGAACAAATCGGTCAATCCTTAATACGCTAAACACTTAACCTTGTTCCTCGGCTATGATACGCTGGTCAACCTCATTTCTGTGCTATGATACGCGAGTGAACCTCGTTCCTTAGTTATGGAACTCAGGCAAACTACGTTTTTGGGGTTATGATACGATGGACAATCTCGTTCATTTGGTATACTAGCGAACCTTGTTTCTAGGTAATCAAATCTCTCTCTCTCTCTCTCTCTCTCTCTCTCTCTCTCTCTCTCTCTCTCTCTCTGCGTTATTAAACAATATGTTAGACATTGTAACAAGATATGTCCACAGAATCTCTACATTGTTGTATTAGTTTTTATTAAACACTGCTCAGACTTCAAACCTAAAACATTCTAGGGCTTCTAATTCTGTTTATTGATTTTTGGATAGTTTCGCTTTTGGTTTTGTCAAACTGATTAAAGATAATAAAGTCAGTCTATATAGGTTACTTATTTTACAATATTTTGTACTCACTGTGTACATGAACTCCATCGAACAGTTCTACTCGAAAATATATAATTAAGTTATTTATTAAAACCCAACAAAAAGCAGTTTATCTAAGGAATAGGTTTAATAATAATTACCATGTCCCTTTTCTGTTCGTCTTAATACATCTTTGATCGCGCCAGAACTCATTGTTCCTTTGTAGCATTTCATTTTCAAAGTCAAGTTTTCAGGACAGCATGTTTCGAAATTGGTGGTGGAATGGGACACTGAAATGTTTCCTCGGCCTTAATGTGTGGACATTGATATCTGTACATTGTTGTAAGGTTTATCAATTTTTGGTTGGTTTAAAAAACAATCTGAGGTCCATGAGGCCATGGACGCTTACGTGAGTGCAATGTGTTTTCAGTTCCAACTACAAAAGGTTATATTAACAAGGTTCGTCAATAGTTTTAACAAATGATTTACTTACTGGTCTAGCTTATGTAAAGAAGATAATATATTGCAAGTTTTAATGGGGAACGGAGTGGAAGCTGTGTTCTGGTGTGTAAACAATTTTTTCTTCAATTTCGTCTAATGACTCACATAGTTTTCTATAATTTTGCCTATTAAACTATTTATTTACCGAACATAGCCCATATACGTATTTTATCTTCCTTTTGTCACGAGGGTCATTCTGGGCAAGTTTAGACTAAACTGTGGTCTCACTTACCATACATTTAGAAAGGAAAGTTTTGTATATATGCTAAGTGAGACTGGAACGTGTTTGTGGACAAAATAGGAACAATAGAAATTAAATAGTCTGTTTCATAATAAGATGAATTGTTTGCAAAATGATACATGCACCAAGTACCCAATTACAACACGAATTAAATGTGTACAATTGCTTTGGTTTTTTTTAAATCTGCAGACATAAATTTAAAAAAATATTATTAGAATAATGATAATAATAATAATTATATCAAAACTAATGTTTTAGCATTCACATTTTTAATTTGTGAAAAAAGAGGCAGAATATAATTAGCAAGTTATTAATTTTATAAGTTCTTAAACGAATTGAGCTATTTAAATGGGAAATACTAACTATTTCAATAACCCTCAAAGTATACCATGTAGATAATCTTTCCAAATATAGAAAGATGAAAGTAAAAGCAAAACATAAGGATAAAATAAAATGATAGATTAACAGAAATGAAAAAAATAGTATTATTGTGAGAATGCTTTTCATCATCATCAGTCTGAAATAAACCATTGTGTCTAGTTCTACACAGTTGCATAGTTCCTAAATAAGTTTATGTATTAGACATATTGATGTGACTGAATAAAGTGTGTGACAAATATGTAGTTCTTACAGTCAAATAGACACGACGTTGATGAAATATTAGAAATATTCTGATTACATGTGTTTCATAGAGAATGAATTTATTCAATATATGTTAAATCAATATGTTACGATAACTTTGAATTATATCATGCATACACAGAATCAATTGTTCAATAAGCGGTTGCTTGAATGGGGTATTACGTCCCAGTCAAAAATATTTCACTTATTGAGACGTCGCCAGCTATAAGTAATGTGTAAGAAGTTTTTACCTTTGAAGTTGGTAATGTGCAGTGAGCATTCTTTAACGTGCCGTCCCAGCCGTGGCAGGGTTTTAGGGTCTCTTCCGAAGGACCCCGTGATATTCATTTCAAAATATTAGTGCTTGGCGAAAGAACGGTCACTAAATATTTTAAGTCTTAATCAGACGCGGTGGGGATTCAAACCCATGACCTCCCACATACGAATCGAGCACTCTTCAACTGAGCTACCGTTGTGGTACGTAATTGTTTACTAGAGTGACGATGAATAAGCGTGTAGATGAATAAGCATGGACATATTGTCATACTGGATCATTGCTGCAGGGATACACTTTCTTACTATATCACTGCTGCAGGGATACACTGTCCTACTATATCACTGCTGCAGGGATACACTGTCTAACTATATCACTGCTGCAGGGATACACTGTCTAACTATATCACTGCTGCGGAGATACACAGTCCTACTATATCACTGCTGCAGAGATACACTGTATTACTATATCACTGCTGCAGGGATACACAGTACTACTATATCACTGCTGCAGGAATACACTGTCTAACTATATCACTGCTGCAGGGATACACTGTCCTACTATATTACTGCTCTAGGAATACACTGTCTAACTATGTCACTGCTGCAGGGATAAGCTGTCCTCCTATATCAATGATGCAGGGATACACTGTCCTACTATATCACTGCTGTAGAGATACACAGTCCTACTATACCACTGCTGCAGGGATACACTCTCTTACTATATCACTGCTGCAGGGATACACTGTCTTACTATATCACTGTTGCAGGAATACACTGTTTTATTATATCACTGCTACAGAGATACACTGTCTTACTATATCACTGCCGCAGGGATACACTGTTTTACTATATCACTGTTACAGAGATACACTGTCCCACTATATCACTGCTGCAGGGATATACTGTCTTACTATATTACTGCAAAAGGGATACACGTTCTTACTATATCACTGCAAAAGGGATACACTGTGTAACTATATCACTGCTGCAGGGATATACTGTCCTACTATATCACTGCAAAAGGGATATACTGTCTTACTATATCACTGCAAAAGGGATACACGTTCTTACTATATCACTGCAAAAGGGATATACCGTCTTACTATATCACTGCAAAAGGGATACACGTTCTTACTATTTCACTGCAAAAGGGATACACTGTCTAACTATATCACTGCTACAGGGATATACTGTCCTACTATATCACTGCTGCAGGGATACACTGTCCTTCTATATCACTACTGTAGTGATAATCGTTCTTACTCTATCACTGCTGTAGGAAAACTCGTTCTTACTATATCACTGCAAAAGGGATACACTGTCTTACTATATCACTGCTGTAGTAATACACTGTCTTACTATATCACTGCTGCAGGGATACACAGCCCTACCATATTACTGCTGCAGGGATACACTGTCTTACAATATCACTGATGCAGGGATACACTGTCTTACTATATCACTGCTGTAGTAATACACTGTTTAACTATATCACTGCTGCAGCGATACACTGTCTTACTATATCACTGCTGCAGGGATACACTGTCTTACAATATCACTGATGCAGGGATACACTGTCTTACTATATCACTGCTGTAGTAATACACTGTTTAACTATATCACTGCTGCAGCGATACACTGTGGTATCATATCACTGCTGTAGGGATACACTGTCTAACTATATCACAGCTGTAGGAATACACTGTCTAACTATATCACTGCTGCAGGGATACACTGTCTTACTATATCACTGCTGCAGGGATACGCTGTCCTACTATATCAATGCTGCAAGGATACACTGTCCTACTATATCACTGCTGCAGAGATACACAGTCCTACTATATCACTGCTGCAGGGATACACTGTCTTACTATATCACTGATGCAGCGATACACTGTCTTACTATATCATTGCTGTAGGAATACACGGTCTTACTATATTACTGCTGTAGGAATACACTGTCTAACTATATCACTGCTGCAGGGATACACTGTCTAACTATATCACTGCTGCAGGGATACACTGTCTAACTATATCACTGCTGCAGGGATACACTGTCTAACTATATCACTGCTGCAGGGATACACTGTCTAACTATATCACTGCTGTAGAAATACACTGTCTAACTATATCACTGCTGCAGGGATACACTGTCTTACTATATCACTGCTGCAGGGATACACTGTCTAACTATATCACTGCTGCAGGGATACACTGTCTAACTATATCACTGCTGCAGGGATACACTGTCTAACTATATCACTGCTGCAGGGATACACTGTCTTACTATATCACTGATGCAGCGATACACTGTCTTACTATATCATTGCTGTAGTAATACACTGTCTAATTATATCACAGCTGTAGGAATACACTGTCTAACTATATCACTGCTGCAGGGATACACTGTCTAACTATATCACAGCTGTAGGAATACACTGTCTAACTATATCACAGCTGTAGGAATACACTGTCTAACTATATCACTGCTGCAGGGATACACTGTCTAACTATATCACTGCTGCAGGAATACACTGTCTAACTACATCACTGCTGTAGGGATACACGTTCTTACTATATTACTGCTGTAGGAATACACTGTCTAACTATATCACTGCTGCAGGGATACACTGTCTAACTATATCACAGCTGTAGGAATACACTGTCTAACTATATCACTGCTGCAGGGATACACTGTCTAACTATATCACTGCTGTAATAATACACTGTCTATCTATATCACTGCTGCAGGAATACACTGTCTAACTATATCACTGCTGCAGGGATACACTAACTATAGCATTGCTGTAGTAATACACTGTCTAACTATATCATTGCTGTAGTAATACACTGTCTAACTATATCACTGCTGTAGGGATACACTGTCTAACTATATCACAGCTGTAGGAATACACTGTCTAACTATATCACTGCTGCAGGGATACACTGTCTAACTATAGCATTGCTGTAGTAATACACTGTCTAACTATATCACAGCTGTAGTAATACACTGTCTAACTATATCACTGCTGTAGTAATACACTGTTTAACTATATCACTGCTGTAGTAATACACTGTCTAACTATATCACTGATGTAGTAATACACTGTCTAACTATATCACTGCTGTAGTAATACACTGTCTAACTATATCACTGCTGCAGGGATACACTGTCTACTATGTCAATGCTACAGCGATATACTGTCGTATCATATCACCGCTGTAGGGATACACTGTCTAACTATATCACTGCTGCATGGATACACTATCTAACTATATCACTGCTGTAGGGGTAGACTGTCTTACTATATCACTGCTGTAGGGATAGACTGTCTTACTATCATATGTTAGTTCAATTGCTAATGGTTAATAGTTTTCTCATTAAAAGGGAAACAAATTTGGCTCGGGTATATTGGGGCTTTTGCTAGTTATGGCAATTGTAAAATATATATTTTGATACAACTTTCGTTTTCATCATTTGGCAAGAAATAAAAAATACACCATCGGGTTGTAAATAGTCTGCCTTATGTACAATGATGTAATTGTCGTATTTTGAACTTATGGTACATATATACTATTCAATATTGTTTTTAGCATTCGAGAGACACATATAACATTGAAACAATTCATTATGGACACATATACAGGGGCACTAGTGACAGTGCAAGAAAAAAAAATAAAAATAGCAAAAACGAGTATTATTATAACGATGGGTGCATCATTACAAATAACGAACGAGTAAAAGTCTCAGTCAGTGTTATCTCTCTTTGTACATATTGGGAATATGTTTCATTCAATTTAGAGTACTTTTGATTTATTCAATCTCCATGGCAACGACTGCCATTTTGAAATGCATGGTCCCTCTTTAGATGTGGATCAACCTTCGTGTAAAGTTTGGATAAAATTGAACCAACGGTATTGGAGAAATTGGCTGGACAAGTTCATGGCAGAAGGAAGAAGAAGAAGAAGAAAAGAAGAAGAAGAAGAAAAGAAGAAGAAGAAGAAGAAGAAGAGGAATAATAATATATAATAATAATAAGAAGAAGAAGAAGAAGAAGAAGAAGAGAGAAGAAGAAGAAGAAGAAGAAGAAGAAGAAGAAACAAGAAGTCCGTGAGCCTTAATGATCGCCTGAACATATATCTGGTGAGAGGCATAATGATTCGTAGATGTACTACAGGTCACTTGGCAACACATTGCATTAATTTATATAATCTGATTATGTACATCTCGATTTGTCTTTAGATGGATATTAACTTCTTTTCAAGAAAACATAACCCTTACTACAATAATTATTTGACTATTTTTGTCAGTAATCTTTTATTTTTTTATGTATGACAAATTGGAATATAATTAAATATTGCGCTGACAACAATCACCAAATAAAATGATTAAGAAGCAAAAATACAAAATTCAATCAATTTTAAACTGATTATTTGATAAAAAAAAATCAGCAATAAATACGATTTCCTTAAAATACTTGTTAAAAACTTATTTTGTATCGTGGAAGATTTACATTGAACCGCAAAGGAATAAAAAGTTATTAAGTGTAATAAATCATACGGCATAGGAAACCTAATAATAATTACTCGACGAAAATAGGAAAATATTTCATAAATCTTAGTTAGGCCACAAATTTGACGATCTGATATACAGCAGATGTGAACAGTTAAAACACAATACAGTTAAGATTAATGGTACAGTTATAGTAAATTGTTATGTGTAATGCTAAATAAAACATTTCTAGTTTTCTATAAAACTTGTTTATCGCCTGTTACATGCCACAAAATAAGTTTCATAAAACGTTAGTTATAAAAACTAGCAACAAATCAAATTGCAAAGCCGTTTTATAACTTATGGTAATATTGACAGTTGTGTTAAATTATTACTTTTTGCGTAACAATAAAGAATATGTATTACCTATAATTCAATCCCATGTTCTCATCAAAATCAGACATTACAAAGATCGAACATTTCACAATGCCATTTTCTGACATAATCGTACGTATTTTTCACACATGTTACGTATTCGTATGTGTGAAATTTCCGATTCAACAAAGCTCTCTCTCTCTCTCTCTCTCTCTCTCTCTCTCTCTCTCTCTCTCTCTCTCTCTCTCTCTCAAAAGGATCTTGTATCACCACGTCCACATGTATTGTTTTAGAAGGAACATGCTTTTTGTGTCTTCAAGGAGAATCCTCGGGTAGCAAAACTAGACATTGCGATAGAACAGACAAAATCGTCAGACAAGTTGTACTAACAACCAATACTATGACTGTTTTATGTGCATAAATATGAGGCAGGGAAACTGGTTAAATATTACAGGTATGGTTGACTTTTAGCGACAGTAATAAATATGGAACATCAGAAATAAATCTTACCCGAAGTTATATAAGGATGATATTAAATAAATATGATATTTATAAGACCGTTGTTAATGCACTACAGATCCAAGTCGAAAGTTTGTGCATACAGATTTCCTGTTACGACTAGGTACAATTAAGTGAATAATATCAATCTTTATTCAAATTTATTTGATTTTCTATGAATTTTAAGAGTATTATTGAGTGATAAAATTCGAAATGAATTTTTATGAAAAAAAAACCACAAATCTTAGTTTGCATTATTAGTCCCAGTGTCTGGGAACTTATATTGGCCCCTTATCTTATTCACAACGATATTGATATTGATCAACAGTTTTGTGGAAATTTCTTAATTAAATAGGTATGTTATCACTACACATTGATGTGTCATACTCTGCTGTAATATAAAGAGGCATTCAGGGTAGGTCTGTCATCCTACTCTACATCATTTAGACAAAGACTGTAAAATAACATTGCTTATTGGTGGAACGTAGGTCTGGAAGATGTTATGATCGATTGTGATGCGTTTTAATTTGTCAATTTTCCAAATGCATGTACAAACAAGTTTATTGCTAATCGAAGAAGGTTTTTTTTTTGCTAATGGAAGAAGAATGAAACATATTTCTGTCCACTGGTAAACATATATCCTGCGGTCGGCTGAATAAATATAAGCTTATGCATCATGTACATGTAATCCAATGTATAATATATCCAACACTAACATTTCAATGTGTTGACGACATGGAAGTGAGTTTGTACTTGTTTTATTTATTAAAGTTAATGCATGTATGCTATGAAATAGTTTGAACATAAAATAGAACGTTTATGATTACTACAACAATAGCAGCAATAGCAACCTTGCATTTGTTTTAAATTTGATATTTGAATATTATGCTACATTTATTTTTATTTTGCAAACCTGGTTATATCCATGGGAACATGAAGTGTTCCGATAATTTTTTCTCTGTTTAAACCAACTACATGTAATGGCAGATATAAATTTTGTGAAATACAAAAGTTTGAACTTTTGCATTTCCTACTCTTTCCCGAGTTCAAAATCAGGAATGACTTTTGAAACAAACTTTGGAAAGCGAAATGCGCTCCTGAATTTTAAACAAACCAGAAATCACAAAGATAACATTATATTATTTAAATTGGAATTCTATCAAACTATTCACTAACAAATATAACAACTTTACTTTATTGGGTAATATTCCCTAAATGTTTTGTTACAGTTTGGTTAATTTACTCAATATTTAACATTCACGGATTCCCTATTTCTAAAAATCCTCTTAAAAATACAAATTTGATTTCCGCGATGGAATCAGGGACAATTGCGAACATAAATGGAAATTTCTAATGAAGGAATTAATCCTAAATTGGACTATGTGACATTGTAAATTACTGATAAATCTCGTGTCTCTATAATAGTTTGTCGTTGGTATTACAATTTAGTATCTCTATAACAAAATCGATAGAGACAAGACAAAAACGAGAACATAAAATTTACAGTGGTGAATTCATGGCTTGGTTATTTATTTTGCCTCGGTAATTTATTCAGATATTTAAAAAACAATAGTAATGCCAACATGTCTGTTACAGCAATATATTAAGCAATATGGTACAGTTAAATTAATGGAAGTAATGTATATGAAATTAGGTTGACATGTTCTGATTATATGAAAAAAAAGTTTAAGTAAAGTGTATCTAAGACGACAATATTATTCTCTTACATCAACACATTGGTACATTTAAAACAAGGTTTTTTTAGATTTTTTTTTAAATAACTGCTATTTAAAATGACTTTTGTTTTACGATACAAAAACACGTCATAATTCTATCGACACCGTTGTATTGGTGATAGTTCTGTATTTAAGACGATACTAATACACGTCATAATTCTACAGACATCGCTGTATTTGTGATAGTTCTGTATTTAAGGCGATACTAATACACGTCATAATTCTACAGACATCGCTGTATTTGTGATAGTGCTGTATTTTAGACGATACTAATACACGTCATAATTCTACAGACATCGCTGTATTTGTGATAGTTCTGTATTTAAGACGATACTAATACACGTCATAATTCTACAGACATCGCTGTATTTGTGATAGTGCTGTATTTTAGACGATACTAATACACGTCATAATTCTACAGACATCGCTGTATTTGTGATAGTTCTGTATTTAAGACGATACTAATACACGTCATAATTCTACCGACACCGCTGTATATGTGATAGTTCTGTATTTAAGACGATACTAATACACGTCATAATTCTACAGACACCGCTGTATTTGTGATAGTGCTGTATTTTAGACGATACTAATACACGTCATAATTCTACAGACATCGCTGTATATGTGTTAGTTCTGTATTTAAGACGATACTAATACACGTCATAATTCTACAGACATCGCTGTATTTGTGATAGTTCTGTATTTAAGACGATACTAATACACGTCATAATTCTACAGACACCGCTGTATTTGTGATAGTGCTGTATTTTAGACGATACTAATACACGTCATAATTCTACAGACACCGCTGTATATGTGTTAGTTCTGTATTTAAGACGATACTAATACACGTCATAATTCTACAGACATCGCTGTATTTGTGATAGTTCTGTATTTAAGACGATACTAATACACGTCATAATTCTACAGACATCGCTGTATTTGTGATAGTTCTGTATTTAAGACGATACTAATACACGTCATAATTCTACAGACATCGCTGTATTTGTGTTAGTTCTGTATTTAAGACGATACTAATACACGTCATAATTCTACAGACATCGCTGTATTTGTGATAGTTCTGTATTTAAGACGATACTAATACACATCATAATTCTACAGACATCGCTGTATTGGTGATAGTTCTGTATTTAAGACGATACTAATACACGTCATAATTCTACAGACATCGCTGTATTTGTGATAGTTCTGTATTTAAGACGATACTAATACACGTCATAATTCTACAGACATCGCTGTATTTGTGTTAGTTCTGTATTTAAGACGATACTAATACACGTCATAATTCTACAGACATCGCTGTATTTGTGATAGTTCTGTATTTAAGACGATACTAACACGTCATAATTCTACAGACATCGCTGTATTGTGATAGTTCTGTATTTAAGACGATACTAATACACGTCATAATTCTACAGACATCGCTGTATTTGTGATAGTTCTGTATTTAAGACGATACTAATACACGTCATAATTCTACAGACATCGCTGTATATGTGTTAGTTCTGTATTTAAGACGATACTAAACACGTCATAATTCTACAGACATCGCTGTATTTGTGATAGTTCTGTATTTAAGACGATACTAATACACGTCATAATTCTACAGACATCGCTGTATTTGTGATAGTTCTGTATTTAAGACGATACTAATACACGTCATAATTCTACAGACATCGCTGTATATGTGTTAGTTCTGTATTTAAGACGATACTAATACACGTCATAATTCTACAGACACCGCTGTATATGTGTTAGTTCTGTATTTAAGACGATACTAATACACGTCATAATTCTACAGACATCGCTGTATTTGTGATAGTTCTGTATTTAAGACGATACTAATACACGTCATAATTCTACAGACATCGCTGTATTGGTGATAGTTCTGTATTTAAGACGATACTAATACACGTCATAATTCTACAGACATCGCTGTATTTGTGATAGTTCTGTATTTAAGACGATACTAATACACGTCATAATTCTACAGACACCGCTGTATATGTGATAGTTCTGTATTTAAGACGATACTAATACACGTCATAATTCTACAGACATCGCTGTATTTGTGATAGTTCTGTATTTAAGACGATACTAATACACATCATAATTCTACCGACATCGCTGTATTTGTGATAGTTCTGTATTTAAGACGATACTAATACACGTCATAATTCTACAGACACCGCTGTATATGTGATAGTTCTGTATTTAAGACGATACTATACACGTCATAATTCTACAGACATCGCTGTATTTGTGATAGTTCTGTATTTAAGACGATACTAACACGTCATAATTCTACAGACATCGCTGTATTTGTGATAGTTCTGTATTTAAGACGATACTAAAACACGTCATAATTCTACCGACATCGCTGTATTTGTGATAGTTCTGTATTTAAGACGATACTAATACACGTCATAATTCTACCGACATCGCTGTATTTGTGATAGTTCTGTATTTAAGACGATACTAATACACGTCATAATTCTACAGACACCGCTGTATTTGTGATAGTTCTGTATTTAAGACGATACTTATACACGTCATAATTCTACAGACATCGCTGTATTTGTGATAGTGCTGTATTTAAGACGATACTAATACACGTCATAATTCTACCGACATCGATGTATATGTGTTAGTTCTGTATTTAAGACAATACTAATACACGTCATAATTCTACCGACATCGATGTATATGTGTTAGTTCTGTATTTACGCCCTCAACTAAAACTTTAACATATCGTATTATACAGTTTATTGAACTGTCATGTATTATTCTAATTTTCTGTTGAACGCCACAACAGAGACACACTTTCTGATGAATATTCATCATTTTTCATATTGTGCCTAAAGTGCATTTTTCTTTAATTTGTAGAATTTTGTTAGAGGATGATTAACTGTGACTTGTTTTGTATAATAGTTAATATGAATATGCAAAATCGAATAAAGTACGTACAATAGATTAAGCTCTTATATACTTGATACATTGTCTACTGCTAGAACATGTATTAGGAATAAACCTACACAAAGCTTTCCAAAGATGATATATTAGCATAATGCTAAAATACTGAATTAAATCCATATTGTATAACACAACCTTCCGGACAAAGTTTATCTATCAAAAACAAAAACATAGCAATCCATGTCCAAATCACAATTCAAAAGCAAAGTAAAAACTTTCAAACTGGCAAATTAGTCTAGTCAATCTACAGTTTGACCTCCAATTAATTCTAACAGAATATATTTTGTTACTATTATGCTTTCAAATACATTACTTTGAGGTCTGACCCTATTTTTTCAAAGACTGACCAGACTAAATTAGAAAAAACACGAGGTTTTCCACCAGAGAAGTGAGACCGTGTGCTCCCGAAGGGTAAGCATTTCCAGTATTCCATCCGAGTTGTTTTACAAATCACATTATGTACAAAGAATGACACACCACTTTATATACAAAGTATATATTTATCCAATTTGCATTATACATCACCTTCTTAACGAAGTACACATATTTTATATACAATTCGTTTAAAAATGTCCACCATTCAGTGTAATTAGTCAAGAAAATGTGCTCTGGTTGTACGAAATGTAAACCGTTAAAAATTCATTAACAACAGGAAATATATTCCGAGAGTAAGATCAAATTGACTGTTTGAAATGCATGCACGTTACTGTAATTAATTATGTTCGTACTGATATGACAATAAACCAGTTAGTTATACCGGCTAGACAAGCTGACCTAGGGTCAGAGTACTGATTACAGATTTGATTAAATCGCTTTACTATAAAAAGCGAAAATGGAGCGATTAATTTCTTAATATTTCTCTCGGGTTTTCCCTGGACAAAAACGTTGTTCAGAGTAATTTAGTTTTCTTTTACATATTTTCTACTTGAGCTCTCATTTGAATTGACATTATAAGTAAATACAGGGCTTTGACAGGTTACACGGCCTCATGTACCCCGTCAAAGATTTATGTACCCTGAGCCGCAGGCGAAGGATGTTTTTTAACCCTTCAAAGCGTTACCAGTTGGATCGTTTTAATTTTCATTTCGTATTTTGTGTGACTTGTGTACGTTTTCGCCACGTTTTTTTTATCGTAACTAGACGTCCGCGAAATGCGACCTACTTCCCTTTTACCGCTAAACATCGCGTGCGTTGATGTACCCCGGCAGATTTCCGAACATAGTTCTATGTTCCCCGGCAAGTTAACCTATCGCTATGCGAGAAATTTCTTTGAAGGATAAACGCATGAGATAGTCGAAGATGACATTCAAAACGAACAAACAAACAAATTCGTGCCCAAGTCACAATCCCTAAGCAAAGCAAAATATTTTAAAACTGAAAAACTAAGTCAAACACGTGAAATTTCACCGGACAAAATGAGACCGGGTGCTGCGGGCCGTCACGCGTGAAATAAAAATTGAGAATGAAAGGGACATTGCACTATGAGACGTCAAATATATCCAGAGCCATTTTGATACAGAAACATCATGCTTATCACACATATTGTGATGAGGGCAATTAAACCTTACAGGGTCCTGATAAGTCAGGACTTATCTCTGCGTCAACAATATTTGTAAGCAGCATTTTTTTTGCTGTATTTAATTACTTAGGGGGGGGGGGCAATCTCTACCTTACAATATTAATAGTTAAACACACATACACGATAAGCTGGAGAAGCAGAAATCTTGTTAAGCAATACACTTGATTGAAGGTCACTGGTTCCATCTTAACTTGACAATTTTCACGTTTGCTTTGTTTTGTGATAGTGATTTGGACATGGATGGGCTATAAGCTGTTTTTCCTCCGTTTCAAAATAAGTCATATGCAATTTTGCATACCCAAGAAAACTACAAAACTAAGAGTACTCATTTTTAATATTAATACTACTTATTTAACTGGATATAAATATAACTCTAGTCTTATTATACATGTTTGGCTGAAATTCAATAACTTTTTTTTCAAATCTACTGGCGGACAGAATAAGGAAACCTGCTTAATGGGAGGAAACTCTTCTAGACCACTTATACGTACTAGCTTTCCAAAAAAGCTCTAGATTATTATGAATATTCGTTATATGTACGAGACGTGTTCCATTTATAACGTACCACTTACCACCAGTGATTTTCTTACTTTTTAAAGCATGGAATTCTGCTTGTCAGATATATAATCCAGTGAAACACTTTTAGCATGACATTTGAAAGTGGATCGGCGTTAACCTAACGACGTTGTAGAGGGCATTGTTTAGGGCTTTAGTATTTCCATTGCTTCTGTACTGGGTTAATCATTTGTCGCAATATCAACCAGAAATTAGAGATAAAACGTGATACTAGAAGTTCGATGAACAAGACATATGATAAAGTACATCACACAAACATTACCGGTATCCAAAGGATTTTTTATTGAATGATAAATAAACAAAACAACTAGAACTCATCCCTTTAGAGCAAAATATCCCCCGCCCTCATCTGCCCGGATACGATTTGTTAAACATACTTTTCCTGCGATCTTGACTTTTCTGATATCACCTTGGTTCAAAGTCATAACACATTTTTGGACTACCATGAAGATTATCTTGTGAAATTTTATGACAAATGTCCAAGCAGCTACGAGATATGGTCTGATTACGATTTTCAAACATACTTTCCCGCGACCTTGACCTTTCCTATATGGCCTTGGTTTAAAGCAATGACAGACCTTTGGAACATGAAAATTATTCATATTAAGTTTTATGACAATCGTTCAAAGCAGCTAGACAGAAGACAGCCAGACATGGTGATTCCTATATACCCCTTTTCAACTATTTAACATGAGGTATAAATACCCCTTGAAAGACTCGAGATAAAAAATTGTAACAAAAAATAATCTTGTTTACAACAATTGACATATCTAAGAATGGCGTAATTTCTGTAACAAAAACAAACATACCAAACAATATGCAGTTTAAACTGGCAAATTAGGTAAAATACGTGAACTTCCACCAAGGAAGTGAGATTGGGTGCTCTTGATGGATAAGCACCTCCTGTTAAGCTAGCTATATTCGCCACGTGTGTAATCAAAACTTAGAATGAAAAAACATGGAACTAGAGGACGTCAATATTATATCCAAGGTAATTTCAGCAATTAAAAGAATGGGTGTTTTATCAATACATAGGAAGATATTTAAATAAAGAGCTTGTATGTATACATACCTGGAATACCACTCACGTAGTCATTGATTTTCCAAAAGATTTTAGAGGTAATTTTGTCTCTTGCAGTTCATTGCACTGTCATGGTTAGTTCTAAGTATTTCAGCATTAAACTTTTGAGTTATATGAATAATGGTCCCTTAACTGCTATTCTGGACACACTGAATAATGTGTGTTGGTGTTTAATCTTTTCTCCCAACATATTTTTTTTCAAGTCAAAGTCAGCAAATGTTGGCATTTTTTATTTTTGATAATCAGCATATAGTAAACTATCGTGATTCTTATGTAAAAAAATGCAAGTACATGTAAACAGTTATATCACAAAACTCTCATATTTTATGGTGAAATAAAACGGTGTAATATTTGTCATATTACACAGGTAGCTGCGTAATATCAACCAATTGTGACATAATCAGTTCTCATCCTTTCGACTGGTTTAAAGCGTGAGGAGAAAATCGCTACGCCATCTATATACTCATTCATTGTTTATTTTACGTTGCTTCATTCAGGACTGCTCTTGATGATATGTGATTTAAAAAAAAGTTTGGGGACATTCATGGATCGGATGTTTAATTTATCCGTTATCGAAGCGGGACACACACTGCATAACTTGACAATGTAATAAAGAACTTAAAACGAAATAGTAATATGCCAACCAAATCAACTAAATTAGTAAATTTGAAAAACATTTCGTAATAAATGCATTATAGTCAATCAATCGTGGTCAGCATAGACAATTGTCACGACTTCTACACACAAAAAATAATAATAAAAACTAAATCACTACTTTTAACTTCAAAAGCCCATCTCAGAAATATTTGACATTCTACATACTTAAATAAACTGACAACAGTGATAGACCTCGCCTATGGCATGTTCTGAGAATCTCATCCCATGTTTTGGGTAGATCACAGAAATTTCTAGGTGCGTCGTGTTGGTGGTAATTTCTAAGTACATATCTATCAATCTAGTCCAAAGATGCCACCAAAAAAACACATTTGACAAATACTAGAGCTGACAGCGACTCTCACAGCTACAAGTATTCTCGATCTCAGTTGGTGTAAACACAATGGCCTTTACGTAGGGTTGGTGCCTTTGACGTCATATGGCAACTGTGTCAGACTTGTTGTCTGTTGTTGGGGTTTTTAAGGATTTTTGTTTCTTTTTAAGTTAATTATGTTTAATATGGAAAATGTTATTCGCATACTGTTATTGTGCCTTGACAAATTATGTGATATATACAATCTTAGACTCGTGAGAGTTGCATATGAAAGCATATGAAATTTATTAAACTCGTTCAATAATTCTAACATGACCCGCGTTTTCCTTCATATTAAACATAAAGAGAGTCAGTCATGGTATAACAAACGATATGCCCATCGCCGTTCCATTTTAATGACGTACTCCCTTGCTTATCTTATGACATCATGCTATGAGTCACGAACAATGATTGTGACGTAATTTTTATTCATAAAATCATTTATTTCAATGGAGGTAATCTCAACAGCCAAATTGTTTCAACACATACTTTCGAAAAAAGAGTTCGCGATATTTTATCTAAGTCATGTTAAAATTGAAATGATCAGCATTTACCCATGGTATATCGTCGAACAATACCACAGGGCGGAGTTTGACATGCGCAAAGAATTTATCAAGAGATCGCTTTTCGTCGAATAATACACGAGCCGTCGTTCTTTCTACTCGGGGGGAAATAATAAAAAAAACTGTAAAACATACAACAATTTGACCTATTGTCAGATATTTTGAAATCTGATATATACCTATAATATTATTAAACAACAAAAATCACAAAAAGTATTACATTTCAAAGAAAATAACTCAAACATGGATGATCATATTTTTATGAAAGTCGCTACTCAGTTAAATCCTGTTATGTTGATCATTTTTGCAATTTATACTCTATTTATCTCTAATAATTCTCAAGAAAATTACAAAAAAAAACTAAAAAAATATGCAAAAAATTGAACTTTAGGGGCAATAACTCTTCAATTGTCAGATGGTAATGAAACTTTAAACATAGCTGAAATTTGTCATGTAAGTCATCTTTTTAAATATATAAATATTTTTTTTAGTAAGAGCTAATTTACAGCCAAAAACTCAAAGGTCGAAAATTAGATCATTATTTTGACCTTTGACCTTGACCTAATTTCGTAGGTAATTTCGAAAGAACATCAATTCTGAAAACCCCAAGTCATTATCTTTACAAAATAGTCAAGATCTAGCAATTTAAACCTTTTTTAAA
Source organism: Anadara kagoshimensis (assembly GCA_021292105.1). Classification (NCBI taxonomy): domain Eukaryota; kingdom Metazoa; phylum Mollusca; class Bivalvia; order Arcoida; family Arcidae; genus Anadara; species Anadara kagoshimensis. Next base: position 15,920,285 of record CM037872.1, on the reverse strand, counting down.
TAAATGCAAAAACTAGTTACCTATTTTTCAACCAAATTTCACGAAATGAACAAACTTTAGGGTTAAGACTATGTATAATCCAAATATGACATCAATTTTTGCCTCTAATGAGCGGTTCAAGAGAAGATTTTTTTACGTTTTGTCTATTTTTAGTATCAAAGGCCATTTTGCATATTCGATTGCCATGATTTGAACAAACTATAGTTAAACTCTGTCAAATACCTTCCGGAGCAACATTGATTTCAATTGGCCCAATCGTTTCGGAGGAGAAGACTAAAGTTTATTAGCAGACGCTGTAACTGGTTGAGTTGTGGTACTCCGTGACTGGTTGCTACACCGTGACTGGTTGAGATGTGGTACTCCGTGACTGGTTGAGTTGTGGTACACCGTGACTGGTTTAGTTGTGGTACACCGAAACTGGTTGAGATGTGGTACACCGTGACTGGTTGCGATTTGGTACACCGAAACTGGTTGAGATGTGGTACACCGAAACTGGTTGAGATGTGGTACACCGTGACTGGTTGAGTTGTGGTACACCGTGACTGGTTTAGTTGTGGTACGCCGAAACTGGTTGAGATGTGGTACACCGAAACTGGTTGCGATTTGGTACACCGAAACTGGTTGCGATTTGGTACACCGAAACTGGTTGCGATTTGGTACACCGTGACTGGTTGAGATGTGGTACACCGTGACTGGTTTAGTTGTGGTACACCGAAACTGGTTGAGATGTGGTACACCGAAACTGGTTGAGATGTGGTACACCATGACTGGTTAAGATGTGGTACATTGTGACTGATTGAGATGTGGCACATCTGTGGTACACCGAAACTGGTTGAGATGTGGTACACCATGACTGGTTAAGATGTGGTACATTGTGACTGATTGAGATGTGGCACATCTGTGGTACACCGAAACTGGTTGAGATGTGGTACACCATGACTGGTTAAGATGTGGTACATTGTGACTGATTGAGATGTGGCACATCTGTGGTACACCGAAACTGGTTGAGATGTGGTACACCATGACTGGTTAAGATGTGGTACTTTGTGACTGATTGAGATGTGGCACATCTGTGGTACACCGAAACTGGTTGAGATGTGGTACACCATGACTGGTTAAGATGTGGTACATTGTGACTGATTTAGATGCGGCACATCTGTGGTACACCACCGAAACTGGTTGCGATTTGGTATACCGTGACTGATTGAGTTGTGATATGGTACTACGTAATTGATTGAGATGTGGAACGCTGTGGCTGGTTGAGTTGTGGTACACCGTGACTGATTGAGTTGTGGTACATTGTATCTGGTTGAGTTGTGGTACACCAAAACTGGTTGAGATGTGGTACACCGAAACTGGTTGCGATTTGGTACACCGTTACTGATTGAGTTGTGGTACATTGTTTCTGGTTGAGTTGTGGTACACCAAAACTGGTTGAGAAGTGGTACACCTTGACTGGTTGAGATGTGGTACTCCTTGACTGGATAAAATGTGGTACATGTGTGGTACGTGACTGGTTGATATGTTGGAACACCGTGACTGGTTGAGATGTGGAACACCGTGACTGGTTGAGATGTGGAACACCGTGACTGGTTGATATGTTGGAACACCGTGACTGGTTGATATGTGGTACACCGTGACTGATTGAGATGTGGTACACCGTGACTGGTTGAGGTGTGGTACACTGTGACTGGTTGTGGATATTTTATTAAAACTGTTTTTATGTGCTTTGGTTTGTCTTAATTCCGGTCATTTGAATTCTGGTAATCATTTCGATTTAGACATTCACTGATACAAAGGGTGAAAGACATTATATACTGCTGTAACATTCATTCGGGTCATTGAAGAAATTCAACACTTAAGCAAGGAAGCAGTTTAACACAGAAAATCTGGCTGACATAATTCCTTTTGGCATTTGTATGACAAGATACATTCTAGAATTGTGACATATATGAACAAAGGTAACTTTTCACTATGAACTATTAAAGCCGTTTATCAAAGTCCCTTAAGTGTATTTATACTTTCAGAATTTGGATCACAATTTTTATCAATGTTTGGAGAGCTTTGGTCAAATACATGTAGATCTGTTATATTTTTTGACAATTATGATTAAAAACTTTCGATTTATTCTGATTTAAAATTATACGTGTTCCTAGAGTTGCCGAGAAACATGTAAACTTGCTACCAATTTAACATGTATGGAGTGTCTGTTTTGGAAATGTTTTAGAATTCATATAACGGTAATAAAGAAGAATTTAAAAAAATATTCATAGACGTCTACATTAATTCCGAATAATTAAAAAAATAAATGATACAAATGAATTAATTAACACTCACTTTTTGGTATATTTCTATTCCTGATATAGTTGACGTCTCGTTCTGCCATTGTGAAGTGGAGTACATCTTTAATTGGTTTATTTTTCTCAACAAATCAACTTCTTTATATCAACAAACTTTACGTTACAGACACATAATATACCGTAGTTTAAGTCTGTCGTAAATGTCGTGTTTTCAGATGTAGTTGCTGGATAAAATGGCTATTTTCCTGGAATTATAAACAAATCTATTGTTGTAATAATATAAATAAAGACCTGTCAATTATTGTCTTGGTCAGTATTGATTAAAGATCTTTAGATATCAACATGTAAAATAATATAACACCAAAATCCTAGAATCGAATGGGCCCGTTTTTTTTGTTTTCACGATGGGGTATTCCTACAACTCTCACTTTGAAAATAAGGGTTATATTCGAAGAACGGATCATTTCATTGAAAATTATTTTTCCAATAGAACCTAACTTTGCTGATATGAAAAGAATATAAGTTAGTTAACTAAATTGTCTGCCGACATGTCTCGTTTAGTCAGTAATCGCAGTATTATTTTTGTGTCTTTTTATTTTGCATGTACCAGTTATAAATTACTTTTAAAGGATGCAGTTTTATATCATAACAAATCAAACATATTTTAAAATTTCAAATAAGTATTTATTAAAATGTATATTTTGTTTTTCATAAAAATAATTGTATATCTGAAGTACGTTACTTATTCAACATTGCAGCGTTCAACATTGAATAAGTAAACAGTTACATATTCAACAATCGCAAATATTTTTGTTTTATTCATAAAACATCAAATAAAACAAATTTTATCACATTTCACGATTAAATGTCACTACCAAGTATGGTTACCCCCAGTGCCTCGGAACACATTGGCTTAAAGCTTCAATGTAAGCCCATACTATTAAACAGTGTATTTCATTTAGACGGAAAGTAAAGAGCCTCGCAAAGTGAAGCTTTCACTGTGCTCGGAATTTCGAAATACATGTATCATTTTGTCATACTATGCTTAGGCAATGTCACTACCAAGTATGGTTACCCCCAGTGCCTCGGAACACATTGGCTTAAAGCTTCAATATAATCATTTTTGAGTTTCTAAATCAACCGCGGAAATGTTCATTTAGTTTCGTATTTATCATGTTTATTGAAAAGTGAAAGTCGAATCTACAATGTTTTGCTTATTTTATTGTATTTAAGAAGCATTTCTTTAAAATACAAATGATGACAGTGATAGCCCCATGTTAGTTGTCATGGACATTATTGTTAAGTAATTTTGTCGTTAGACCGTGGACGAAAATCCGAAACTGTGGACAAATGTACGAACTTGTGGACAAAAATACGAACTTGTGACAAAAATACGAAACTATGGACAAAAATACAAATATATTTATTCTTAACTTAATGGAACTTTCTATTTGCTGCGTCAATTTTTCTTTTGTTTGATGAAAAAACCCGTATTCTGATTTTAACCTATTTAATTACTTCCGGAACAATTGTGCCTATTATTTGTCTTTGATTCTCTGTAGTGACATTGCCCATTTTTAGTGTTATAAAAATAATTTAAAAAAAAACCTGTTTTAAAGAAAACAAAAAATGCACAATGGAAGTTTAAGTTTGACTGCCCAGAGTCCTCGCCTTTCGATTATATCTAATTTTGATTTGTTACTTTCGGAATATATGTTCTGAGGGTCTCAGTTCTATTTCGTTGATTTTCTAAAATGTGTTCTCGAGATCAGTTTCTATTCTATAGTGACAATGCCCATATGAGGTGTTACAATACGTCATTTCAAAAATTACCAAACAGTGAAAGTTTCATTTTGCCCGAACATTTTACTTTATGCATATTCCAAGGGCTTAGGTCGATTAGATCTAAGGCACTGTACTGAAGATAACAATAATTGGTAGTGACATTATTTATACTTTATATATTAACTTGAATTTATAATTGCCAATAAAATGAAAGCCTCACCATGCCAGAACCAATACTTTCCACATATGTATAATTTATTGTGTGATGACATTTGCTAAGATTGATGCTTTAGGTCAAAGTGTCCCAAAGCACTACAGAAAACAGTACTAAGTAGTGACATAGTATCAGAATGGTATATCAACACGATGTTATCAACCGTTTACCACAATATAAGCCTAACTATGCTCGAACACTTTACTTAACGACTAAATGAAATATACGGTACGTCTATTGAATTTTTTACCAACTGTGTTCCGAGACATTGATTACAATACTTGGTAGTGAAGCTTCACATTGTTTAGGCGTTTTACTTTCCGTCTTTATGAAATATACTATAATATATATATAAGGGCATGGGCTTACATTGAAACTTTAAGCCAATGTGTTCCGAGGCACTGGGGGTAACCATACTTAGTAGTGACATTGCCTAAGCATAGTGGTACAAAATGTTATTTCGAAATTTCCAGCACAGTGAAAGCTTCACTTTACTCAGGCACTTTATTTTTCGTCTATATAAAATACACTGTATAATGGTATGGGCTTACATTGAAGCTTTAAGCCAATGTGTTCCGAGGCACTGGGGGTAACCATACTTGGTAGTGACATTTTATGGTGAAATGTGATAAAATTTGTTTTATTTGAATGTTTTATAAATGAAACGAAAATATTTTCGAATGTTGAATAAGTAACTGTTTACTTATTCAATGTTGAACGCTGCAATGTTGAATAAGTAACGTACTTCAGGTATCCAAAATAATTGAAGTATTCTATTCTTAAATGATTAAAATTTACTTCTTATTTGTATTCGTAATAAGGTCTATACATAGTATTGTAAATCATCTCCACCAACACATCATTCCTGATCTTATAATTAAATGTATTTGTCATCGGACATGTCTTAAGGAACATCTTTATGACTCTGCAATACTTTATTCTTTACATTTTATTACATCTCCGTTTCTATATACTTAATAATTAGGTCCTGTATATGGAATATGGCTGTGTTAGTTTCCAGAGAAAAATCACAAATGAAGTTTATATTGGGTTAATATCACCAGGGTAACGAATTATTAAATCAACAAATATTTTCTAATTTCAAGCTACAATAGATGAAAAGGCTGTAATGATTAATTAAAGCCTTATTTACAAGGAACTATCCCTGTAATAACGTTATATATGAAGTACACTGCTGTTGTCTGAAGTCATAAATCTTTAAATAATCTCCTCCATAGCAGTAAATCTCCAGAAACGTAAAATTTTATATTTAATATATACTTCTTATTGCTGTAGATAGCGAGTTTAAATATTGTTTTATTAATAAGCTATATCCAACTTACATAATAGAGTGTTAATTATCAAGAATTAACTATTTGACCAACAACAGGTTTTGGAATACAGGGATATCAAAAATTGAGATTGGGACAATATAAATACATGATTGTCCGTTGATTACATCACGCTGATGACGTGACGTGGCTTTTATAGAAAATTTACCAATGTTCACTAATCTGTCAGGTTGAACGGTTACCGATGGTGCCAAGAAAGCAGAATTAGAAGTAATTTTTTCTGAAAAATGCTACTTTAGAGATAAAGGTCGTTCACGATCTTATGGCAAAGTATACACCAAGTGTTTTTATTATAAAATTACGATACTTTAAACCAATAAAGCGTGAACAGGCGTGATTATACGCATTCGGTGATCTACTATCACTACCTTTACATGTAGTTTAAACTCTCCATGTTAAAAAACACTGTCATCATTTTGATGAACGAACTATATATACAAGCCTTTGGTTTTTCATAAGTAAGCGTTAACATACTCTCATATAAACAAACATTAAACTTAGTAACTTTAACCATATTAATAAATTTTGATTAGATTTTTAAGTTATATGGTGTTGCGAACAAAATTTGCCGATGTAGTACGATTCCTAAAACAAGGGGCCAAAATATTGAAATTTCGGGTACAACATATTTAATCTCTGAAAAACCTATTTTTAGGACAGAGACAAGAACATATATGACGCCACAATCAATAACTTAGAAATATCGCGCAGGTACATAAAACAGAGACATTTTACGGGAGTGAATGTTTTGCGTGTTTAAAAAGTACACGAATTGTCTTAAATTATTTCACTGGTGCGCAAATTGTTGCATTTATGGCGTGCTGTTGAAGTTTTTCGTCCAACGTTTGTTAACTCGCAACTAGATTAAAGTAATCACATACTAATAAACTGTATATACCAGTGATTTTTTTATATAAGATCGGAGGTCAGCGCGAACGCTACAGACCCCAATACAAAAAAGCTTGCATACCCGGGAGGAACCGCCTAACCTGGAGGTATCACAAGATTCGGCCAAACCTAAGTGCAATGGAAAGGCCTCATCCTGGAGGAACTTTTTTTTTATAAGATCGGCGGTCAGCGCGAACGCTACGGACTCCCGTGCAAAAAGCTTGTACCCGGGAGGAACCGCCTAACCTTGAGGTATCACAAGATTCGGCAATACCTAAGTGCAATGGAAAGGTCTCATCCTGGAGGAACCGCCTTGCGGATCACGGTATCCTCTGTACCAGGTAAGTATTAGTATTTAGTCACAACAGTATTCAACTACCTGTATGCCTTCTATAATTTATGTGTTTTCATACAAACAATAAAACTGTGTGTCCATGTAATACAATACTACTAGTTTTTAATCCTGAGCGATGAAGCAAATACTAAATGTAAAACACGTTTAACAACGATTTTATAATTCTGGTAAATTGAGAAAACTAATTTGTTGTCGATTTATCTCCAACCTACTTAAAAACGTACCAAAAATCACATTTTACATCTTCCCAACTTATTACCTACCTTTAAAAGTAAGTTGTCGAACGTTGTGAATTAAGCGATTTACGGAATTTTAGGTTGATTTTTAAGAATTTTGGAAAGAAAGTTGTAAGAAATCTGCTTTCTGGAATTACCAGAATTATAAGAACCGTTGTAAACAGTGTATGTTAATTTCTTATGTGTTTCATCACGTAGAGTAAGTAATTGTAAATGTGTATTCCCGCACATACCATTTCATTGTTTGTAAGACAGAACATAATTAAAGCACGAAAGAGTCAAAAGCGACGCGCTCTCCGTGGTAGTTGTCTACTTTAAGGATTAAGCGAATAAATGGGAGAATTCATGGGTATTTGGAATGAGAGGGAAAATTTGGGAATTAAGGGATTCTGTAGAAGTCATATTTTCATGAAAAAAGCTAGTTTGGAAATAAAGGTCGTTCACGATCTTATGGCAAAGTATACACCAAGTGTTTTTATAATTACGGTAATTTTAACCAATAAAGCGTGAACAGGCGTGATTATACACACTCGGTAATATACTATGTCTACCTTTACAGATGGTTTAAACTCTTCATGTTAAAAACGCTTTTATCATCTTGATGAACGAACTTTACGAGCCATTAGTTTATCATGGGTTAGCGTCAACGTACTCTCATATAAGCAAAACATTGAACTAAATAACTCTAATATCATTTGATATGATTGTTAAGTTATATGGTGTTGCGAGTACAATTTGCCGATGTAGTCCGATTTCTAAAAGGAGGTGGAAAAATTATTAAATTTCGGGTACGACATATTTAGTCTCCGAGAACTGATTATAAGGACAGAAACAAGAACATATATGACGCTACAATGAACAACTTAGAAATATCGCGCATATACTTAAGGAGAGATATTTTACGAAAGTGAATGTTTTGCATGTTTAAAAACGCACGTAAATTGTCTTAAAACATTTCACTGGTGCGAAAATTGTTGTATTTAAGGCGTCCTGTTAAAGTTTTTCGTCCAATATTTGTCTACACGCGACTAGAATAAAGAAATTCCACACTAATAAACTGTATGTAACAGTGATGACTGTTAATAGGCAATATTTAGTCATCACAGTATTCAACTACCTGGAATGCCTTCTATAATTTATGTGTTTTCATACAAACAATAAAACTGTGTGTCCATGTAATACAATACTACTAGCTTCTAATCCTGAGCGAAGAAATAAATACTAAAATGTAAAACACGTTTAACGATGATTCTTATAATTTTGGTAAATTGAGAAAACTGATTCATCGTCGTTTCATCGCCAAGCTACTTAAAAATGTACACAGAAATACATTTTACATCTTTCCAACTTATTACCTACCTTTAAAACGTAAGTTGTCGAACGTTGTGAATTAAGCGATTTACGGAATTTTTGGTTGATGTTTAAGATTTTTGGCAAGAAAACTGTAAGAAATCCGTTTTCATGCATTACCAGAATTATAAGAATAGTTGTAAAAAGAGTATTTCAATGTCTTATGTGTCTCATCACGCATAGTTAGTAAATGCAAATGTGTATTACCACACATACCATTTCATTGTTTGTAATACAGTACATAATTAAAGCACGAATGAGTAAAGAGCGACGCGCTCTCCGTACGTGGTAGTTGTCTACTGTAAGGATTAAGTGAATAAATGGGGGAGTTTAGGGGTAATAGTTTGAATAAGAGGGAAAATGGGGTAGTTAAGGGATTTTTTAGAAGTCAATTTTCATGAAAAATGCTACTATAGAGATAAGTGTCGTTCACGATCTTATGGCAAAGTATACACCAAGTGTTTTTATTATTACGGTAATTTTAACCAATAAAGCGTGAACAGGCGTGATTATACACATTCGGTGATATACTATTTCTACTTTTGCAGGTGGTTTAAACTCTTCATGTTTAAAACACTTTTATCATCTTGATGAACGAATTTTATATAACTATATATACAAGCCATTCATTTATCATGGGTTAGCATGAACGTACCCTCATATAAAAAAACATTGAACTGAGTAACTTTAATAACATTTGATATGATTGTTAAGGTATATGGTTTTGCGAGCACAATTTGCCGATGTAGTCCGATTTCTAAAAGGAGGGGGCAAAATATTGAAATTTAAGGTACGACATATTTAGTCTGATTATGAGGACAGAGACAAGAACATATATGACGCCACAATCAACAACTAAAAACTAACGCGCAATAATTAAAACAGAGAAATTTTACTGAAGTTAATGTTTAGCGAGTTTAAAAAGTACATGAATTGTCTTATGTATGGCGTGCTGTTAAAATCTTTCGTCCAATGTTTGTTTATTAAAAAATTGACATTCTGATCATGGTATTTCAAGGGGTAATGCAAGATAGTGTGGCGCGTGCCAAATTCGATGAAGGGCAAAGCCCGTCTTTCTGAATTACCCCTTAAAATACCATGAGCAGAAATGTCATTTCTCTATTTACAATTTATTTGTTTAATTAATAATTTTTTACCTTGGCACTATTTCTTCCATATCTGCTCGCGTGAGATAGGGTTTTTAGCCATTCGAGATCGGTATGTCTCACATGACCACGTGATCCCCTGTGCAGGACACAAAGGGTCACGTGTATTTTCTTCTGTAAGTAATTAAAAGAAATAGAGCTTAAAAAATAATGATAGCTTTATATGCAATCAGAATCACAACTATTATCTATCATCCTTTAGAGACGTCAAGGTGGACATATAATATAAAGACACGTATAGTATATACTAAGTATATGAATATTATGTTGAGCTCATTGTATAAATCTCAATCAATATTTTTTCATGACAAGAAAATCTTTTCTTCGTCCTGAAAATTATAGAAGTTGTCCCTGATTAATTTAAGGAAGCTACATGGTAAATCATATCGCTTATATCACTGACAATCAAATTGGTTACAGAAGTCACTATTCTGATCTCCTTTAATCCGTATCAATCTCCCTGTCCTAGATATGCCAGCTACTACATATTTCATACTATGAGTCATACGTACCCAAATAATCACAACAGAGAAGAGTGTTTTGAAAGTGCCCAATCAAAGAAACGAGGGGGCATAAACCCAAAGTAAGACGATATTTCATAATTTGAAACTGAAACTGCTTCCAATATTCGAAATACTACTTCGAAAATACGAAATACTATTTATAAACTCCGTATTAATAATTATCGGAGCCATCTACTTATACTAGAACTAATTTATAAAAGAAGTTTTTTTTGCTAAATTAGGTAAAGTGTACTTTGGGTATCTTTAAACATCTTGAAAAAATGGTTTTACTATTTTGGTCCAAGCACTACTGGTGAGGAATTGCATTCCGAAACGGCCGTCTAGTGCTGTAAAATTAAAACTGGTATAATACGGAATATTTCTACATTCATTTTCTAACCCGCTTCTCCTCCTTTTGGTGTAATTGTTTCACAAATATAAAGCTATGGTAGCAAGGTGCGAACAAATAAGGAACAAGCTTAGAGTTTTCAAGGCATCCAAACAGTTTTTTGGCCGTATCCAAAACTGCCCTGGAATTTTTCCTTTAATTTCTAATTTTGCTTAGACACATCTCGTGTCCAGCTTGCTAAAAAAAACTACCCACCTTTGAGGAGCAACCGGCTTCATTCCCCTGAGGAAGTTCGCGTGTTTTTGAACTTTATTTGTCAGTTTCAAAGTTTTTACTATGCTTTTGGATTTTGGTTTGGACATGGAAAACATATGATTCAAGAAGAAATTTTCCAACTTGTGGTAGACCGGGTAGAATTTTAGCATTAACGATTTGACGTCTTTTTTTTAATGTGCTACCTATGGCTGACTTAAAAAAGCCAACAAGTAGACTATATACATTTCAACTGCAAGTATGCACTCATAAATACATTTTAATAATAGACTATTATTGAATATTTTCTATGTCGCCATGACAACGTAGATACCGATTTGTAATACAAACATGTCCATTGCTTTGCAATTGTAATGAATGAATTACGTGCATGATAGGTTTTAAAGACCAGTGACCATCTATATAATAACAATACTTTATTGATTAAAAATCTCTACAATGCTGATTATTTATTTTAACCTATAATAACTAAAATACTCTTTGCAAACAGATACTATCTACAATTTCTGAATGTCATTTCAGGTAGCTGCATGGATTTATAGCATCGCTACAAAAAACATCTCTAATCAATATCGGTATGTTTCAGAAAGTTACTGGTTAACAATTGTGAAACTTTTCGCTTATGAAACTTTTAATTTAAAAAACGAAGATAAAAAGATTAGTTTTGAAATTTGCAACAACAAACTATAAACAATTTAAGACAAATAATGCAGTAACAAGTATTAAAACATTTCTGTCAGATTGTTTTTATAACAATGGTTAAGCAATATTTTTGTTTAATTTTACTGGGGGTAATTACGAAGTAACAAGCCTAACTTTCCGGTTTAGTCCCTTCTTTTTCGATGTTATTGACAGAAAAAGGCTGTGTCCTTTCCATTGACCAAATCCTCTGTAATGTCGCATTGCGACAGCGTTGCCACATAAACGTGTGTTCAACATGTCTAGATGCGGGGAATTTGAAAGTATAAAGGGGACGCTTTTATGCGGCAAAAGGCTACCTTTCGTCGTATAAAGAAAACATTTATTATGACGCACACGAAAGGCTACATTTGAAACTTTATGACAAACGTGATGACTTCAATTGTTCTATTGTCAACTTTCCTTTTCTATGCAGCAATATACCTGCTTCTCCTGCTTATGGTGTATTTGTTTCCCAATTAATACGTTATGGAAGAGCCTGTTCCCACTACAGGGACTTTGTACAACGAAGTAGACTGCTTGTAAATAAGTTGTTGACTCAGGGATATTGCAAGCATAGGCTTATCAAGGCCATCAAAAAGTTTTATGGCCGTCATCACAGTTTTGTTGATAAGTTTGACGTCTCTGTGTCCAGGATTGCCCTGGATATATTTGACGTCCCATAGTTCCATATTCCTTTCACACAATTTTGATTACACACGCGGCGGGTGTAGCTAGCTAAACAGAAGGTGCTTACCCTTCCGGAACACCCGGTCTCACTTCCCTGGTGGACGTTCACGTGTCTAACCTAACTTGTCAGTTACAAAGTGTTTACTTTGCTTCTGGATTGTGATTCGGACATGGATTAGCATGTTTGTTTTTGATTGAAGCACGAGACCATAATATCCTTCATTATCAACACCTACACCTGCATCATCATTGCTACCTTCACTAAAAATACCGCCGCCATCACTATCATGATTATTATTATTATTATTATTATATTATTATTATTATTATTATATATTATAAACCTTTTACAATTGCATGTAAACAAAAGTTGTTATAGGAAACAAAATTACATTAAAATCGACAAGACACGTTGGCTTAAAATTAAAACGTCCATTTACATTACAGTAACCATCGCCACTGCCGTCGTCGTAACATCGCCGTGGCCTTCTCATCGTCCCGTCCTCCACCCCTCCTTACAAATATTATTACCATTAAAATTAACAACAAAATTCTCAATTGTCACCGTTGTCGTCATAATTAATATCATCACCACCGTTTTTGTCGAGAAATAAGCTCTTGTTAAGATTCATACTATTCATACTAAATCGTTAAAATTAGTCCACTTTATGCGTCAAAAATGCACCCTTGCACCGCATATAAGTAACACAATCTTTATGTGCTAAACGCCGCCGCATAAACGTGGCCGACCTTTTTATACGTTGAAAGTCCCCAAATAGACGTGTCGGGCGCGTTTATGCGGCAACACCGCTATGCGAAGTTAAAATCGTCAACTGTCTTTGACCAAAAATGACTTTAACAGATATCATTTTTCAATTTTGTAATAGGAAGCAGTCGCTAGATTTAGGTCAGGCAAATTGACAGGATGTAGTATTAATTTTTACCCGCTTTTCTCTTCAGCATGCTTATAAATAGAATTATGCAACATAAAAATAATTCAAAGCCGTTTACGTAAACATTTTGCGTTATATGAAACTGTTAAGTTGCAAATCGCTATATCAAATGTATCCTATAAAAAGAATTAATCTCACCCCAACTTTTTTTACACTAATCCCTGATCTGTGTAAACTCATCACGAATTGATTTTAGTTCATTAAGTAAAAGTAAATTATCGATTTCGCATTTAGGCTGGAAAAATAATAATCCTGCAACAACGTTAAGTGTTTTTCAATGTTGTATCTGCGAAACGTTTTAAATAATCATTCGAGATCACGTAGGCGTCATTTATCAATCAATAATTACTTAAATTACTTGAATTACTTATCCCAGTCAGAAATAAGTAATTCTTCAAATCAAATCATACAAAAAAGCAGATGGCGAAAAATGCTTTTTGAACTTCATTGTCATAACCTTGTGGCAAACAAAACAACATCATAACCTAAACACAATAAAATTATTATTCATATATGAAAAAAAAATCTGTAGTCAACTTTTGGATATTGCAAGTTTCATTTGTTCGCATACCGTGTTTATGTATTTTTTGTGATACGCAACGAAAAAAGTCTAATGTTTGGTTCTCTAACACTTACAATGCATAACTATTATTATTATTATTATTATTATAAAATGTATCAATATGAAATATTGTTATTTGGATATTTGAAGCTTGTCTGCTGATCGGATAATGAGCTAAACCAACCAAATTATGAAACTACTCGACCCAAAAGTTAAAGTAATATGTTCTAAATGCGAGAAACAAGATTACATAGCCCATTCGATTTGATTTTGGCTAGAACATCTTGTTATCAGTAAAAATAAAGTATAAAGCAACCAGAATGAACTCATTTGTGCTAATTACATAATGCAACTTGTCTGCTTTCCACGTGAAAAAAAGATGTTTTTATACAACGTGTAACGGCATCAATGAGCCGCCATTTGACATATATCTGTATCATATATCAAGCATCCCGCTTCAGGTCTACATTAAGTTCAGTCAAATTGCTGGATCTTTTGACACTCATTCGCCTAACCAGCAGATTAAATCATTTTAATCATTTAACGGTGTCTAATCCTTGCACGGTTTGCTTCGCCCTTCATCGAATTTGGCACGCGCCACACTATCTTGCATTACCCCTTGAAATAACATGATCAGAATGTCATTTCTTAATTGCAATACAATTCCTTCTGCATGTTTCATCAAAGAGAGATACAGTGACTGTCCTATTATAAATATAAACATGTATTTGTCAATATCAAACAAGGTAGGACAACCTGATTCACCGAGTGCCCGACAAATACATTATTTTTTGCCAACAATACTACCCTGCATGTAATGTTTGAGTTTTTTCCTAAGTGAACGTTTCATAGCAGTTAAATATAACAAACAACTAAGACTTCAACAATGATGATTGAATGTTATAAAAAAATTATACCTCTCTATTTCTATAACAGAACCATCTGCTCTCTGAAGACCAGTAAAAATTTATCCAAATTGCTATAGCAACCTGCCTATAAGGGCCATATAGCTGGTTCTCTTGGATGGTTTAAACGGTTGCTGATATCTAAAAGTTGATTGAAAATTTAGGTTTAATTTTTTGAGTTGAGGTTGAACACCAATGAAAGTGTAAATGTGCTAGAACACCAACATATCTTGACTTGAGGTAATGTAATTTAAATTTGATTTTAAGACGGGTTTTATAAGTATTTCAGTAAATGATAATTCTTAAACTCCAATTATTGTTAAACAATACAGGATAGTACGAGAGATGTCTGTTCCTGAATATAAAAGAGGCTCCCAATCGCTCTTTGTTCGTCATATTTGAACCTCTATATATATACCATCTGCCATGCATTCTGGATTGTTTTCAAGAATGCCATAATCAGTCTGGAATGTTTTTTGATATCTTTTCTCACCTGTTGGACCATGTTTGCTCAACGGTTTTTATATCAGTAATGATGTTACATGTATGTTTAATGTGTTTTTTTTAATTATTTATTTTTATGATTTCTGGTTTGGTTTTAGTATTATAAGATAGAGTGAATTTACCTACTTGAGTCATATTGTGAGTGTTGAGTCCGTTGAATTCTAATGTCCTACCCCTTTTTGCGGTTACTGGGTAGATTTATCTTACAATTTTATATTTAAAATTTTACAATATTTTTATGTTTCTATTCTATATTACTATATTAATAGTAATCTACTTTTTTCACATTTCATTTATATGATCTTAGAAGTGAATGTTGGTGTGAACTTAGCAATGTGCGTAAAACAAGTAACATAGACTGGGATGCGACAACCATTACAAATTATAGACTTTAAAACACTATTACCTCAATATCATTTAACATATATTTCAATGCAAAGAAAACATGTGGTATATAGCTGGAGTTATCTTTACACTATACAGATTCCGTCATAAATGTCCGTCCAATTCATGTTTGGTCTTGTCTTAAAATAGCAGTTACCAATTGCAAGTTGTATTTTTTTCTTTTGTTTACAAATTACTCTCAGAATAATGGAAAACCATGAAATATTCAGAAAAATACGCTTTATTTTAATGCCTGGTTGAAACTAAATTTTTAATCAAAATAATAATTTTGAAAAATATGATAAAGTAAGAGAGTAAAAAACAAGTCTAAGATTAGAACCAAACTCATATTCCTCTGTCCGAATTAATGTTAGAAAATTATTGCTAGAAGTTCAGTCTTCGATACAGGATTTCTGATTTCTTATTTCGCTATTATTTGCAATCCATGTCATTGGTAGATCATCATATATAGTATAGAAACAAATGTAGTTCATTAAAAATCCATGGAAAGCATTGAAAAAAGTGTTCTGAAAATTTACCAAGCCACAAACAAATTATGTTCATTTTCTTATATAAGACAGCGGGTTACTTTGACTCCCGTGCCATTATGATGCCACTATTTCTTTAATTAATTATTTCAAACAATGTTATATATATTTAAGTTAAGTGAAAATTAACTACTCTTGTATCAATAAATAAATGAATGTTGTAAAAACTCAAAATAAAAATATCTTACTTACTTTCGCCGGTCACTTTAAATCCAGTGTAAAGGAATATCACACCAACTTTGTAACAACACAAGGTTTGCTGTCCGCTAACAAAATCAATCGATCTAGGCTGACGATGATAAAAAATGTGGTACATTCCTCCTCGAATACAGATTAATAAGTTCAACAAATATTCATTCTTCTTGAAACTACGCTATATTAAGCACTGATGTTGTTAGATAGCGACATATGTCACTTCTAAACAGATTTACTGAAACCACATAAACTTGTTATGTATTTACGTTTGTTGTAAAATTACCTAACATATGTAAGTTTTATGACGATATATAGATATCATTTAGACTATTTTCATAAAGATTTGTACCCCCGTCTTTCTAAGAAAGAGAGGATATTCTAGTTTTCTTTCGTCTGTCCGTTCTCCGCGCTAATTCTCCTTAACTATGAAGCACTATTTCACGAAACTTTGTGCAATGCATCAACATTGGTAGGAGATGCACTATCATTAACCCGAGTTAGTCTGCTCACAATTTTCTGAAAGTTATGGCTCTTTGATTAAAAAATCTAAAATGGTAAAAATATTCTAAAACACCTAACTGGAGCCTATATTTGATGTGATATTTGACTCTTCTATAGTCTTAAACTAATAATTCATTCGTTTCGTGAAATTCAGTTGGGAAATAGGTGGTACATCAAAATAGACAGGAGATGTGCATATCATTATCATTGTACATGTGTTGGTCTTCTTATTTCCCTTTTGAACATAAGTGCAAATCAAGAAAAACAAGAACCTGCTGGCGGGGGATCCTAATTCACTGGATTTGCTTGTTTTAATGCTGCAACATCATATACTTTATTGTAAGAAGACATTTTTTTCCAAAACATCCAATCGATCTGTTATATATTATTACGAATTAGCATTTTAATCCTTTAAACGTATTTATTTTGTTTCTGGAAGAAATGCATCAGGATTCGCGAACAACTCTTTTAGATTAGTTTGCTGACTTTTATCTTTGGTCGCAATCAAACCAAAAATGGTTCATCATTTTCAGAATAGAAAAATAGAAAATAAATCTTAAAAAAGATAAAGTTCAAAGGTATTTTTTATTTTATGTCTTGAGATCAGAACTATTGCATAAACTCAATACATTGTTGAAGAGATTATACCTTGTAGTTAAAAAATGGCGGTGATATAAACAAAAGGACAGAAGACGAACAGACGAGTGTTTTTAGAGATCAAATCAAAAAACTTCAAATACGCCAGCAAGGAATGCGAAACTAAATGAATGCATTGTATTTTAATTTTATATTTTAAATGACATGGATAACATCACGGCGGTACCATATCTAGATTATTTCTTGACTGTTTGAAACTTTGATTCGCATACTCTGATTTTTTAAAACAGATTACATAGATTGTGATTGTACACTAGGTTTAACAACCAACATTAATCCTTTGAATGTAAATCCGTATTTTTTATTGTTTGTCTAAGAAAGCATAATGAAATACTAGTTATACTGTTATACAGATTGTATTATACAGTCAGTTTGATACATACATATTATATACACAGTGTGTATGTACAACACTCAGTATCAGGTCGAGTCCTTTTTTCGTAGCCGTATCACAACGAGTCGCGCTTGCGCGACGAGTAGTGATACAGCTACGAAAAAAGGACGAGACCTGATACGAAGGGTTGTACATACACACTGAGTATATAATATTTTTATCTAACATTTCCAATTAGGTTATTTAAAATAATGAAAAAACAATACTTTATGTGAAAAAATTACATTTTACCACAGAAAACCACTGAACTATGTTTTGACCGACAAATCCAAGACTCCCTGATGACGTAACAATGAGAAAGTGCACGTGCGCTTTACCGCCAATGTTGTATCACCACACTGTGGTGATACAAGATTCTGTATCATACGTGTTCGATAAAACTTGTATTTCGTCAAATCAAATAGAAAAACTAGTCTAATGTTAGATAAAATGTAAAACTGAGATTTAGACATTTCTGATAATTGGACATATTGAGACATATCTCCACGACTATATATAGTTTCTTCAGATCCATTAGCTCCAAGGAAATTCTTTTGCCAGACGATTAAGAATATGATATGCCGAACCCACTTTTTTGTTTAACACCTTTAGGTTAGACTAAACAAGTAAACTTTCACCAGGGGAGTAAGGTCGGGTATTCCGCAGTCACAGAAAAACTGAAAAGAGAGAAAAAGAAGAACGGATATAAGAAATGCTTTTAAAATTTAGATGTTTTACCTGTTAGATACTTATGTTAAAGCTAATATAAGCTAGATATGGACAGCAAATGTTGGATTAAAAAGGCAATATTGCGAACAATACCAGACTGATAAAGATTGAAAGAGCAGGGGCAGTGGATATGATCAGTAAAATGTTCGACTGACAGATAGAAAGGCATACATTACTTAAAAGTATCTCCAGTATAGTTGGCTAAAATGTTACTGTCCATACAAAGGGGGACATTTTTTTTTATATAAACGTATATCCACAGTTGGTTAATGCCAGGTGTCTGTCAAAGAATGAGACTATCAGTAGAGTTTAAATCCGTTTTAGAATTACTGATAAGGGTTTAGTAGTCTAGAACCTGCCATATATATCTTTCTGTGTACATATTTCTTATGAAGAATCGAAATCCTTGAGCTAAGGAGATAATTAACATAAATTTAATTCATTTAAGTCTTAAGTTTGTTGTTTTACCACAAAATTTCATTTATAGTGTGAACAGCAGATATATCATTGCATTATCACCATTCAAGTGTCCTTGCCATAGGAAAACAAACCATTCCTTTTTGGAACAGTATTTTCTGTTAGATGGTGGTTCTAATGAGAGTAAAAATGAGAGTAAAAATGTGTCATTTGTGCTGGGGATGCCTATCTAGCCACATGTCTAATTCCACATAGACGTTTGACCCCAATGCCTTTCGGAAGTCAGTTATATATTCAGTCTTGTGTGCTTGTTTGAATCTATGTTGTTTCGTGTTGTAACTCAGTTTGTGTTTTAGATACAAATTTTCATGTCGTACGAACGATTGTTTATCAACATTTATACGAGACTTGTTTGAAATTTACAATCATCATAATCCTGTTTTTCGATTTCCTTAAAATACTTGATTGCAATGAAGACAATTTAAAAAGTCTTAAATTAAGATCCATATGACAATACTTATCACTCGGAGACCTTACAAAAAACTTAAATTACAGATTTTAAGTGATTAAAATATTCAATTTAAGTTCATTGAATATAAACAAGTTGGACATTTAATGGAATCCTCGGAAAATATTTAATGCAATAAATCCAATCCAAAACCGATGCGTTTACTTCTTAATTTAGGAAAATGTGAAACATGCAAACAAAATAATCAGATTGTTTTTTTCTGATTAAAGTCAATGTTTTAATACTTCTCTTTTAACTTGTGTAAATCTCTTTAAAACAAGTTTTAGATTAATCGATTTATCACATTCATTCATGTTTACCCTGTATACGGACTAAAATCGCTCTCTCTCTCTCTCTCTCTCTCTCTGATTAATTACCAAAAAGTGTCACAGAACTGACAGTAAATTAAACAAGGTATTTAGAGGTCACCTTCCCCCGCAATGGTGAACATCAGCGAATTACAGAACAAATGGAAATAAGTTTTTATTGATATTTGCTACAGTGATATATTTGTTTGTAATTTTTGTCTCTTTTACTTGGTTTTTGGTATGTCATTGTTTAAGATACACGTTTTCATCTTCACTAACCAAGGACCTTCAAAGACAAATTTTGTGTCGATTGGCGATGAATTTTAAGAAAAAAAGTATGCTAAAACATGCTAAACTTTTACGGAAAAAAGAGTAACATGTACATCACGTGACGTGTTATTAACTATGTTTTCTGTGAATTTAACCAAATTATCACATAAATAGGTCATTTATTGGTATGTGCTATTTAAAGTAACAACAGCCATTTTGGATACCTTATAAGACTGTCGAACAATTCCATACCAATCACTGTGTCACTGTGACAAAAATGCCAAAAAAAAATTAAAATGAACTAGTGCACACACATGGACGAAAAACGCATGCTCAACGTCTATGAGAATTATTTTTGTTGTAATATCGTTCTGAATGAGCCATGAGGCGTCGAAACTGTCAAAGTTTTAGTACGAAAATACGAATAATCATAACATCTATACACGAGTGAAAGAATCTTTTGGGTTTTGGATATACGTTCGATTTCATATATGAGTTCAAGATCAATAGGATTGATGCATAGGGATACTGAAATATTTATGTATCTGAAAAAGTTTCAATTCAGTTTGGTAGATTGTTGGGGTGCAGATACTAGTAATGAGAGAGAGAGAGAGAGAGAGAGAGAGAGAGAGAGAGGTTTGACACAGTATAACAGCCAATTAATACTAAAAACTAAAACAAACATTTAATAGTGTTATTTTAGATAAACTGCTAATGTTGACTGATAAAAGCAATTTACAAAGACATTTCATCAAGGATAATCAAGCCACCGGTATCAAACGACTGCGTATAGCTGCAATTAATGTTCATGTTATTTGTCGATATTGTATAACTTTGTTTCTAATACCACTCGTCTTAATTGCGAACAACCAAATTACGGTTAAAATCAAATTAACCACAAAGACTACTACATAATAAGTCTCAATATCAATGGAATAACATAAAACTGTTAAATGTATGTTCTTCCTAATCTACACTACTGCGTTAATTTTGGCGTAAAAAATACATTTCTTGGTTTTAAATATAAAATGAGATGAATTTCATCTGTCTACAAATACTTTATTTCGATTACGTTTTGTTTAATGCTTACAACATATCCCGTTTTGTAGGTTTGTATTTAATGGAAGATGCTTATTGTAAATAATGAATAGGCTTGTAAGCAATAGTACATTTGACACAATTATTAAAGAAGACACACATACAAAACTGTATTTGACAATCGGAAATAGCATCTTAATCATGATCTTCAGAGAAAGAAATATATCCAATCAACTTTAAAATGGCCTTTTTAATGAAAAAGATTATTATCATGCCAATTTTTAACTATCTGTCTCCACATCTCGATTGTAAGACAGAGATATCAAAGCACTATCTAACAAAAAATAAATACGTGACATGAATATATTCGTACTGTATGCTATATGGCGTCTTGTTGTATGATTACATCGACTTGACTTACATTTATAATGGTACTCTATGTTATATGGTGTCGTGTTATATGATTACATCACCTTGACTTACATTTATAATGGTACTCTATGTTATATGGTGTCGTGTTGTATGATTACATCACCATGACTTACATTTATAATGGTACTGTATGTTATATGGTGTCTTGTTGTATGATTACATCACCATGACTTACATTTATAATGGTACAGTATGTTATATGGTGTCTTGTTGTATGATTACATCACCTTGACTTACATTGATAATGGTACAGTATGTTATATGGTGTCTTGTTGTATGATTACATCATCATGGCTTACATTTATAGTGGTACAGAATGTTATATGGTGTCGTGTTGTATGATTACATCACCATGACTTACATTTATAATGGTACAGTATGTTATATGGTGTCGTGTTGTATGATTACATCACCATGACTTACATTTATAATGGTACAGTATGTTTTATGGTGTCGTGCTGTATGATTACATCACCATGACTTACATTTATAATGGTACAGTATGTTATATGGTGTCTTGTTGTATGATTACATCACCATGACTTACATTTATAATGGTACTGTATGTTATATGGTGTCTTGTTGTATGATTACATCACCATGACTTACATTTATAATGGTACTGTATGTTATATGGTGTCTTGTTGTATGATTACATCACCATGACTTACATTTATAATGGTACTGTATGTTATATGGTGTCTTGTTGTATGATTACATCACCATGACTTACATTTATAATGGTACTGTATGTTATATGGTGTCTTGTTGTATGATTACATCACCATGACTTACATTTATAATGGTACTGTATGTTATATGGTGTCTTGTTGTATGATTACATCACCATGACTAACATTTATAATGGTACAGTATGTTATATTGTGTCTTGTTGTATGATTACATCACCTAGACTTACATTTATAATGGTACAGTATGTTATATGGTGTCTTGTTGTATGATTACATCACCATGACTTACATTTATAATGGTACAGTATGTTATATTGTGTCTTGTTGTATGATTACATCACCATGGCTTACATTTATAATGGTACAGTATGTTATATGGTGTCTTGTTGTATGATTACATCACCTTGACTTACATTTATAATGGTACAGTATGTTTTATGGTGTCGTGTTGTATGATTACATCACCATGACTTACATTTATAATGGTACAGTATGTTATATGGTGTCTCGTTGTATGATTACATCACCTTGACTTACATTTATAATGGTACAGTATGTTATATGGTGTCTTGTTGTATGATTACATCACCATGACTTACATTTATAATGGTACAGTATGTTATATTGTGTCTTGTTGTATGATTACATCACCTTGACTTACATTTATAATGGTACAGTATGTTATATGGTGTCTTGTGGTATGATTACATCACCATGACTTACATTTATAATGGTACAGTATGTTATATTGTGTCTTGTTGTATGATTACATCACCATGACTTACATTTATAATGGTACAGTATGTTATATGGTGTCTTGTTGTATGATTACATCACCTTGACTTACATTTATAATGGTACAGTATGTTTTATGGTGTCGTGTTGTATGATTACATAACCATGACTTACATTTATAATGGTACAGTATGTTATATGGTGTCTTGTTGTATGATTACATCACCATGACTTACATTTATAATGGTACAGTATGTTATATGGTGTATTGTTGTATGATTACATCACCATGACTTACATTTATAATGGTACTGTATGTTATATGGTGTCGTGTTGTATGATTACATCACCATGACTTACATTTATAATGGTACAGTATGTTATATTGTGTCTTGTTGTATGATTACATCACCTTACTTACATTTATAATGGTACAGTATGTTATATGGTGTCTTGTGGTATGATTACATCACAATGACTTACATTTATAATGGTACAGTATGTTATATTGTGTCTTGTTGTATGATTACATCACCATGACTTACATTTATAATGGTACAGTATGTTATATGGTGTCTTGTTGTATGATTACATCACCTTTACTTACATTTATAATGGTACAGTATGTTTTATGATGTCGTGTTGTATGATTACATAACCATGACTTACATTTATAATGGTACAGTATGTTATATGGTGTCTTGTTGTATGATTACATCACCATGACTTACATTTATAATGGTACAGTATGTTATATGGTGTCTTGTTGTATGATTACATCACCATGACTTACATTTATAATGGTACTTTATGTTATATGGTGTCGTGTTGTATGATTACATCACCATGACTTACATTTATAATGGTACTGTATGTTATATGGTGTCGTGTTGTATGATTACATCACCTTGACTTACATTTATAATGGTACTGTATGTTATATGGTGTTGTGTTGTATGGTTACATCACCATGACTTACATTTATAACGGTACAGTATGTTATATGGTGTCTTGTTGTATGATTACATCACCTTGACTTACATTTATAATGGTACAGTATGTTATATGGTGTCGTGTTGTATGATTACATCACCATGACTTACATTTATAATGGTACAGTATGTTATATTGTGTCTTGTTGTATGATTACATCACCTTGACTTACATTTATAATGGTACAGTATGTTATATGGTGTCTTGTGGTATGATTACATCACCATGACTTACATTGATAATGGTACAGTATGTTATATTGTGTCTTGTTGTATGATTACATCACCATGACTTACATTTATAATGGTACAGTATGTTATATGGTGTCTTGTTGTATGATTACATCACCTTGACTTACATTTATAATGGTACAGTATGTTTTATGGTGTCGTGTTGTATGATTACATAACCATGACTTACATTGATAATGGTACAGTATGTTATATGGTGTCTTGTTGTATGATTACATCACCTTGACTTACATTTATAATGGTACAGTATGTTATATGGTGTATTGTTGGATGATTACATCACCATGACTTACATTTATAATGGTACTGTATGTTATATGGTGTCGTGTTGTATGATTACATCACCATGACTTACATTTATAATGGTACAGTATGTTATATTGTGTCTTGTTGTATGATTACATCACCTTGACTTACATTTATAATGGTACAGTATGTTATATGGTGTCTTGTGGTATGATTACATCACCATGACTTACATTTATAATGGTACAGTATGTTATATTGTGACTTGTTGTATGATTACATCACCATGACTTACATTTATAATGGTACAGTATGTTATATGGTGTCTTGTTGTATGATTACATCACCATGACTAACATTTATAATGGTACAGTATGTTATATGGTGTCGTGTTGTATGATTACATCACCATGACTTACATTTATAATGGTACAGTATGTTATATTGTGTCTTGTTGTATGATTACATCACCTTGACTTACATTTATAATGGTACAGTATGTTATATGGTGTCTTGTGGTATGATTACATCACCATGACTTACATTGATAATGGTACAGTATGTTATATTGTGTCTTGTTGTATGATTACATCACCATGACTTACATTTATAATGGTACAGTATGTTATATGGTGTCTTGTTGTATGATTACATCACCTTGACTTACATTTATAATGGTACAGTATGTTTTATGGTGTCGTGTTGTATGATTACATAACCATGACTTACATTGATAATGGTACAGTATGTTATATGGTGTCTTGTTGTATGATTACATCACCTTGACTTACATTTATAATGGTACAGTATGTTATATGGTGTATTGTTGTATGATTACATCACCATGACTTACATTTATAATGGTACTGTATGTTATATGGTGTCGTGTTGTATGATTACATCACCATGACTTACATTTATAATGGTACAGTATGTTATATTGTGTCTTGTTGTATGATTACATCACCTTGACTTACATTTATAATGGTACAGTATGTTATATGGTGTCTTGTGGTATGATTACATCACCATGACTTACATTTATAATGGTACAGTATGTTATATTGTGACTTGTTGTATGATTACATCACCATGACTTACATTTATAATGGTACAGTATGTTATATGGTGTCTTGTTGTATGATTACATCACCATGACTAACATTTATAATGGTACAGTATGTTATATTGTGTCTTGTTGTATGATTACATCACCTAGACTTACATTTATAATGGTACAGTATGTTATATGGTGTCTTGTTGTATGATTACATCACCTTGACTTACATTTATAATGGTACAGTATGTTTTATGGTGTCGTGTTGTATGATTACATAACCATGACTTACATTGATAATGGTACAGTATGTTATATGGTGTCTTGTTGTATGATTACATCACCTTGACTTACATTTATAATGGTACAGTATGTTATATGGTGTATTGTTGTATGATTACATCACCATGACTTACATTTATAATGGTACTGTATGTTATATGGTGTCGTGTTGTATGATTACATCACCATGACTTACATTTATAATGGTACAGTATGTTATATTGTGTCTTGTTGTATGATTACATCACCTTGACTTACATTTATAATGGTACAGTATGTTATATGGTGTCTTGTGGTATGATTACATCACCATGACTTACATTTATAATGGTACAGTATGTTATATTGTGACTTGTTGTATGATTACATCACCATGACTTACATTTATAATGGTACAGTATGTTATATGGTGTCTTGTTGTATGATTACATCACCATGACTAACATTTATAATGGTACAGTATGTTATATTGTGTCTTGTTGTATGATTACATCACCTAGACTTACATTTATAATGGTACAGTATGTTATATGGTGTCTTGTTGTATGATTACATCACCATGACTTACATTTATAATGGTACAGTATGTTATATTGTGTCTTGTTGTATGATTACATCACCATGGCTTACATTTATAATGGTACTGTATGTTATATGGTGTCTTGTTGTATGATTACATCACCTTGACTTACATTTATAATGGTACAGTATGTTTTATGGTGTCGTGTTGTATGATTACATCACCATGACTTACATTTATAATGGTACAGTATGTTATATGGTGTCTTGTTGTATGATTACATCACCTTGACTTACATTTATAATGGTACAGTATGTTATATGGTGTCTTGTTGTATGATTACATCACCATGACTTACATTTATAATGGTACAGTATGTTATATTGTGTCTTGTTGTATGATTACATCACCTTGACTTACATTTATAATGGTACAGTATGTTATATGGTGTCTTGTGGTATGATTACATCACCATGACTTACATTTATAATGGTACAGTATGTTATATTGTGTCTTGTTGTATGATTACATCACCATGACTTACATTTATAATGGTACAGTATGTTATATGGTGTCTTGTTGTATGATTACATCACCTTGACTTACATTTATAATTGTACAGTATGTTTTATGGTGTCGTGTTGTATGATTACATAACCATGACTTACATTTATAATGGTACAGTATGTTATATGGTGTCTTGTTGTATGATTACATCACAATGACTTACATTTATAATGGTACAGTATGTTATATGGTGTATTGTTGTATGATTACATCACCATGACTTACATTTATAATGGTACAGTATGTTATAGTGTCGTGTTGTATGATTACATCACCATGACTTACATTTATAATGGTACAGTATGTTATATGTGTCTTGTTGTATGATTACATCACCTTGACTTACATTTATAATGGTACAGTATGTTATATGGTGTCTTGTGTATGATTACATCACTGACTTACATTTATAATGGTACAGTATGTTATATGTGTCTTGTTGTATGATTACATCACCATGACTTACATTTATAATGGTACAGTATGTTATATGGTGTCTTGTGTATGATTACATCACCTTGACTTACATTTATAATGGTACAGTATGTTTTATGGTGTCGTGTTGTATGATTACATAACCATGACTTACATTTATAATGGTACAGTATGTTATATGGTGTCTTGTTGTATGATTACATCACCATGACTTACATTTATAATGGTACAGTATGTTATATGGTGTCTTGTTGTATGATTACATCACCATGACTTACATTTATAATGGTACTGTATGTTATATGGTGTCGTGTTGTATGATTACATCACCATGACTTACATTTATAATGGTACTGTATGTTATATGGTGTCGTGTTGTATGATTACATCACCATGACTTACATTTATAATGGTACAGTATGTTATATGGTGTCTTGTTGTATGATTACATCACCATGACTTACATTTATAATGGTACAGTATGTTATATGGTGTCTTGTGTATGATTACATCACCTTGACTTACATTTATAATGGTACAGTATGTTATATGGTGTCGTGTTGTATGATTACATCACCATGACTTACATTTATAATGGTACAGTATGTTATTGGTGTCGTGTTGTATGATTACATCACCTTGACTTACATTTATAATGGTACAGTATGTTATATGGTGTCTTGTTGTATGATTACATCACCATGACTTACATTTTATAATGGTACAGTATGTTATATGGTGTCTTGTTGTATGATTACATCACCATGACTACATTTATAATGGTACAGTATGTTATATGTGTCTTGTTGTTGATTACATCACCTTAGACTTACATTTATAATGGTACAGTATGTTATATGGTGTCGTGTTGTATGATTACATCACCTTGACTTACATTTATAATGGTACAGTATGTTATATGGTGTCTTGTTGTATGATTACATCACCATGACTTACATTTATAATGGTACAGTATGTTATATGTGTCTTGTTGTATGATTACATCACCATGACTTACATTTATAATGGTACAGTATGTTATATGGTGTCTTGTTGTATGATTACATCACCATGACTTACATTTATAATGGTACAGTATGTTTTATGGTGTCGTGTTGTATGATTACATCACCATGACTTACATTTATAATGGTACAGTATGTTATATGGTGTCTTGTTGTATGATTACATCACCTGACTTACATTTATAATGGTACAGTATGTTATATGGTGTCTTGTTGTATGATTACATCACCATGACTTACATTTATAATGGTACAGTATGTTATATGTGTCTTGTTGTATGATTACATCACCTTGACTTACATTTATAATGGTACAGTATGTTATATGGTGTCTTGTTGTATGATTACATCACCATGACTTACATTTATAATGGTACAGTATGTTATATGTGTCTTGTTGTATGATTACATCACCATGACTTACATTTATAATGGTACAGTATGTTATATGGGTTTGTTGTATGATTACATCACCTTGACTTACATTTATAATGGTACAGTATGTTTATGGTGTCTTGTTGTATGATTACATAACCATGACTTACATTTATAATGGTACAGTATGTTATATGGTGTCTTGTTGTATGATTACATCACCATGACTTACATTTATAATGGTACAGTATGTTATATGGTGTCTTGTTGTATGATTACATCACCATGACTTACATTTATAATGGTACTGTATGTTATATGGTGTCTTGTGTATGATTACATCACCATGACTTACATTTATAATGGTACTGTATGTTATATGGTGTTTGTTGTATGTTACATCACCATGACTTACATTTATAATGGTACAGTATGTATATGGTGTTGTTGTATGATTACATCACCATGACTTACATTTATAATGGTACAGTATGTTATATGGTGTCGTGTTGTATGATTACATCACCATGACTTACATTTATAATGGTACTGTATGTTATATGGTGTCTTGTTGTATGATTACATCACCATGCTTACATTATAATGGTACTGTATGTTATATGGTGTCGTGTTGTATGATTACATCACCATGACTTACATTTATAATGGTACTGTATGTTATATGGTGTCTTGTTGTATGATTACATCACATGACTTACATTTATAATGGTACAGTATGTTATATGGTGTTTGTTGTATGATTACATCACCATGACTTACATTTATAATGGTACTGTATGTTATATGGTGTCGTGTTGTATGATTACATCACCATGACTTACATTATAATGGTACTGTATGTTATATGGTGTCGTGTTGTATGGTTACATCACATGACTTACATTTATAATGGTACAGTATGTTATATGGTGTCGTGTTGTATGATTACATCACCATGACTTACATTTATAATGGTACAGTATGTTATATGGTGTCGTGTTGTATGATTACATCACCATGACTTACATTTATAATGGTACTGTATGTTATATGGTGTCTTGTTTTATGATTATCACCATGACTTACATTTATAATGGTACTGTATGTTATATGGTGTCTTGTTGTATGATTACATCACCATGACTTACATTTATAATGGTACTGTATGTTATATGGTGTCTTGTTGTATGATTACATCACC
The DNA here is from genome assembly GCA_021292105.1 of Anadara kagoshimensis. Lineage (NCBI taxonomy): Eukaryota > Metazoa > Mollusca > Bivalvia > Arcoida > Arcidae > Anadara > Anadara kagoshimensis. The sequence continues at coordinate 15,890,483 of CM037872.1, read as the reverse complement.
ATGACTTACATTTATAATGGTACTGTATGTTATATGGTGTCTTGTTGTATGTACATCACCATGACTTACATTTATAATGGTACTGTATGTTATATGTGTCTTGTTGTATGATTACATCACCTTGACTTACATTTATAATGGTACTGTATGTTATATGGTGTCGTGTTGTATGATTACATCACCATGACTTACATTTATAATGGTACTGTATGTTATATGGTGTCTTGTTGTATGATTACATCACCATGACTTACATTTATAATGGTACAGTATGTTATATGTGTCTTGTTGTATGATTACATCACCATGACTTACATTTATAATGGTACTGTATGTTTATATGGTGTCTGTTGTATGATTACATCACCATGACTTACATTATAATGGTACAGTATGTTATATGGTGTTGTTGTATGATTACATACCATGACTTACATTTATAATGGTACAGTATGTTATATGGTGTCTTGTTGTATGATTACATCACCATGACTACATTTATAATGGTACAGTATGTTATATGGTGTCTTGTTGTATGATTACATCACCATGACTTACATTTATAATGGTACTGTATGTTATATGGTGTCTTGTGTATGATTACATCACCATGACTTACATTATAATGGTACTGTATGTTATATGGTGTGTGTTGTATGATTACATCACCATGACTTACATTTATAATGGTACTGTATGTTATATGGTGTCGTGTTGTATGATTACATCACCATGACTTACATTTATAATGGTACAGTATGTTATATGGTGTCGTGTTGTATGATTACATCACCATGACTTACATTTATAATGGTAGTATGTTATATGGTGTCTTGTTGTATGATTACATCACCATGACTTACATTATAATGGTACTGTATGTTATATGGTGTCTTGTTGTATGATACATCACCATGACTTACATTTAAATGGTACTGTATGTTATATGGTGTCGTGTTGTATGTTACATCACCATGACTTACATTATAATGGTACTGTATGTTATATGGTGTTGTGTTGTATGTACATCACCATGACTTACATTTATAACGGTACAGTATGTTATATGGTGTCGTGTTGTATGATTACATCACCATGACTTACATTTATAATGGTATTGTAGTTATATGGTGTCGTGTTGAGATTACATCACCATGACTTACATTTATAATGGTAGTATGTTATATGGTGTCTTGTTTTATGATTACATCACCATGACTTACATTAATGGTACAGTATGTTATATGGTGTCGTGTTGTATGATTACATCACCATGACTTACATTTATAAGGTACTGTATGTTATATGGTGTCGTGTTGTATGATTACATCACCATGACTTACATTTATAATGGTACTGTATGTTATATGGTGTTGTGTTGTATGGTTACATCACCATGACTTACATTTATAGTGGTACAGTATGTCATATGGTGTCGTGTTGTATGATTACATCACCTTGACTTACATTTATAATGGTACAGTATGTTATATGGTATTGTGTTGTATGATTACATCACCATGACTTACATTTATAATGGTACTGTATGTTATATGGTGTCGTGTTTTATGATTACACCATCGTGACTTACATTTATAATGGTACTGTATGTTATATGGTGTCTTGTTGTATGATTACATCACCTTGACTTACATTTATAACGGTACTGTATGTTATATTGTGTCTTGTTGTATGATTACATCACCTTGACTTACATTTATATTGGTACAGTATGTTATATGGTGTCTTGTGGTATGATTACATCACCATGACTTACATTTATAATGGTACAGTATGTTATATTGTGTCTTGTTGTATGATTACATCACCATGACTTACATTTTTAATGGTACAGTATGTTATATGGTGTCTTGTTGTATGATTACATCACCTTGACTTACATTTATAATGGTACAGTATGTTTTATGGTGTCGTGTTGTATGATTACATAACATGACTTACATTTATAATGGTACAGTATGTTATGGTGTCTTGTTGTATGATTACATCACCATGACTTACATTTATAATGGTACAGTATGTTATATGGTGTCTTGTTGTATGATTACATCACCATGACTTACATTTATAATGGTACTGTATGTTATATGGTGTCGTGTTGTATGATTACATCACCATGACTTACATTTATAATGGTACTGTATGTTATATGGTGTCGTGTTGTATGATTACATCACCTTGACTTACATTTATAATGGTACTGTATGTTATATGGTGTTGTGTTGTATGGTTACATCACCATGACTTACATTTATAACGGTACAGTATGTTATATGGTGTCGTGTTGTATGATTACATCACCATGACTTACATTTATAATGGTATTGTATGTTATATGTTGTCGTGTTGTATGATTACATCACCATGACTTACATTTATAATGGTACAGTATGTTATATGGTGTCTTGTTGTATGAATACATCACCATGACTTACATTTAAAATGGTTCTGTATGTTATATGGTGTCGTGTTGTATGATTACATCACCATGACTTACATTTATAATGGTACTGTATGTTATATGGTGTCGTGTTGTATGGTTACATCACCATGACTTACATTTATAGTGGTACAGTATGTTATATGGTGTCGTGTTGTATGATTACATCACCTTGACTTACATTTATAATGGTACAGTATGTTATATGGTGTCGTGTTGTATGATTACATCACCATGACTTACATTTATAATGGTACTGTATGTTATATGGTGTCGTGTTTTATGATTACACCATCGTGACTTACATTTATAATGGTACTGTATGTTATATGGTGTCGTGTTTTATGATTACACCATCGTGACTTACATTTATAATGGTACTGTATGTTATGTGGTGTCTTGTTGTATGATTACATCTCCATGACTTACATTTATAATGGTACTGTATGTTATATGGTGTCGTGTTGTATGATTACATCACCATGACTTACATTTATAATGGTACTGTATGTTATATGGTGTCGTGTTGTATGGTTACATCACCATGACTTACATTTATAGTGGTACAGTATGTTATATGGTGTTGTGTTGTATGATTACATCACCTTGACTTACATTTATAATGGTACAGTATGTTATATGGTGTATTGTTGTATGATTACATCACCATGACTTACATTTATAATGGTACTGTATGTTATATGGTGTCGTGTTGTATGATTACATCACCATGACTTACATTTATAATGGTACAGTATGTTATATTGTGTCTTGTTGTATGATTACATCACCTTGACTTACATTTATAATGGTACAGTATGTTATATGGTGTCTTGTGATATGATTACATAACCATGACTTACATTGATAATGGTACAGTATGTTATATGGTGTCTTGTTGTATGATTACATCACCTTGACTTACATTTATAATGGTACAGTATGTTATATGGTGTATTGTTGTATGATTACATCACCATGACTTACATTTATAATGGTACTGTATGTTATATGGTGTCGTGTTGTATGATTACATCACCATGACTTACATTTATAATGGTACAGTATGTTATATGTGTCTTGTTGTATGATTACATCACCTTGACTTACATTTATAATGGTACAGTATGTTATATGGTGTCTTGTGGTATGATTACATCACCATGACTTACATTTATAATGGTACAGTATGTTATATTGTGACTTGTTGTATGATTACATCACCATGACTTACATTTATAATGGTACAGTATGTTATATGGTGTCTTATTGTATGATTACATCACCATGACTAACATTTATAATGGTACAGTATGTTATATGGTGTCGTGTTGTATGATTACATCACCATGACTTACATTTATAATGGTACAGTATGTTATATTGTGTCTTGTTGTATGATTACATCACCTTGACTTACATTTATAATGGTACAGTATGTTATATGGTGTCTTGTGTATGATTACATCACCATGACTTACATTGATAATGGTACAGTATGTTATATTGTGTCTTGTTGTATGATTACATCACCATGACTTACATTTATAATGGTACAGTATGTTATATGGTGTCTTGTTGTATGATTACATCACCTTGACTTACATTTATAATGGTACAGTATGTTTTATGGTGTCGTGTTGTATGATTACATACCATGACTTACATTGATAATGGTACAGTATGTTATATGGTGTCTTGTTGTATGATTACATCACCTTGACTTACATTTATAATGGTACAGTATGTTATATGGTGTATTGTTGTATGATTACATCACCATGACTTACATTTATAATGGTACTGTATGTTATATGGTGTCGTGTTGTATGATTACATCACCATGACTTACATTTATAATGGTACAGTATGTTATATGTGTCTTGTTGTATGATTACATCACCTTGACTTACATTTATAATGGTACAGTATGTTTATGGTGTCTTGTGGTATGATTACATCACCATGACTTACATTTATAATGGTACAGTATGTTATATTGTGACTTGTTGTATGATTACATCACCATGACTTACATTTATAATGGTACAGTATGTTATATGGTGTCTTGTTGTATGATTACATCACCATGACTAACATTTATAATGGTACAGTATGTTATATTGTGTCTTGTTGTATGATTACATCACCTAGACTTACATTTATAATGGTACAGTATGTTATATGGTGTCTTGTTGTATGATTACATCACCTGACTTACATTTATAATGGTACAGTATGTTTTATGGTGTCGTGTTGTATGATTACATAACCATGACTTACATTGATAATGGTACAGTATGTTATATGGTGTCTTGTTGTATGATTACATCACCTTGACTTACATTTATAATGGTACTATGTTATATGGTGTATGTTGTATGATTACATCACCATGACTTACATTTATAATGGTACTGTATGTTATATGGTGTCGTGTTGTATGATTACATCACCATGACTTACATTTATAATGGTACAGTATGTTATATTGTGTCTTGTTGTATGATTACATCACCTTGACTTACATTTATAATGGTACAGTATGTTATATGGTGTCTTGTGGTATGATTACATCACCATGACTTACATTTATAATGTTACAGTATGTTATATTGTGACTTGTTGTATGATTACATCACCATGACTTACATTTATAATGGTACAGTATGTTATATGTGTCTTGTTGTATGATTACATCACCATGACTAACATTTATAATGGTACAGTATGTTATATTGTGTCTTGTTGTATGATTACATCACCTGGACTTACATTTATAATGGTACAGTATGTTATATGGTGTCTTGTTGTATGATTACATCACCATGACTTACATTTATAATGGTACAGTATGTTATATTGTGTCTTGTTGTATGATTACATCACCATGGCTTACATTTATAATGGTACAGTATGTTATATGGTGTCTTGTTGTATGATTACATCACCTGACTTACATTTATAATGGTACAGTATGTTTTATGGTGTCGTGCTGTATGATTACATCACCATGACTTACATTTATAATGGTACAGTATGTTATATGGTGTCTTGTTGTATGATTACATCACCTTGACTTACATTTATAATGGTACAGTATGTTATATGGTGTCTTGTTGTATGATTACATCACCATGACTTACATTTATAATGGTACAGTATGTTATATTGTGTCTTGTTGTATGATTACATCACCTTGACTTACATTTATAATGGTACAGTATGTTATATGGTGTCTTGTGTATGATTACATCACCATGACTTACATTTATAATGGTACAGTATGTTATATTGTGTCTTGTTGTATGATTACATCACCATGACTTACATTTATAATGGTACAGTATGTTATATGGTTTCTTGTTGTATGATTACATCACCTGACTTACATTTATAATGGTACAGTATGTTTTATGGTGTCGTGTTGTATGATTACATAACCATGACTTACATTTATAATGGTACAGTATGTTATATGGTGTCTTGTTGTATGATTACATCACATGACTTACATTTATAATGGTACAGCATGTTATATGGTGTATTTGTATGATTACATCACCATGACTTACATTTATATGGTACTGTATGTTATATGGTGTCGTGTTGTATGATTACATCACCATGACTTACATTTATAATGGTACAGTATGTTATTGTGTCTTGTTGTATGATTACATCACCTTGACTTACATTTATAATGGTACAGTATGTTATATGGTGTCTTGTGGTATGATTACATCACAATGACTTACATTTATAATGGTACAGTATGTTATATTGTGTCTTGTTGTATGATTACATCACCATGACTTACATTTATAATGGTACAGTATGTTATATGGTGTCTTGTTGTATGATTACATCACCTTTACTTACATTTATAATGGTACAGTATGTTTTATGGTGTCGTGTTGTATGATTACATACCATGACTTACATTTATAATGGTACTATGTTATATGGTGTCTTGTTGTATGATTACATCACCATGACTTACATTTATAATGGTACAGTATGTTATATGGTGTCTTGTTGTATGATTACATCACCATGTCTTACATTTATAATGGTACTGTATGTTATATGGTGTCGTGTTGTATGATTACATCACCATGACTTACATTTATAATGGTACTGTATGTTATATGGTGTCGTGTTGTATGATTACATCACCTTGACTTACATTTATAATGGTACTGTATGTTATATGGTGTTGTGTTGTATGGTTACATCACCATGACTTACATTTATAACGGTACAGTATGTTATATGGTGTCTTGTCACCTTGACTTACATTTATAATGGTACAGTATGTTATATGGTGTCGTGTTGTATGATTACATCACCATGACTTACATTTATAATGGTACAGTATGTTATATTGTGTCTTGTTGTATGATTACATCACCTTGACTTACATTTATAATGGTACAGTATGTTATATGGTGTCTTGTTGTATGATTACATCACCATGACTTACATTTATAATGGTACAGTATGTTATATGGTGTCTTGTTGTATGATTACATCACCATGACTAACATTTATAATGGTACAGTATGTTATATTGTGTCTTGTTGTATGATTACATCACTTAGACTTACATTTATAATGGTACAGTATGTTATATGGTGTCTTGTTGTATGATTACATCACCATGACTTACATTTATAATGGTACAGTATGTTATATGTGTCTTGTTGTATGATTACATCACCATGGCTTACATTTATAATGGTACAGTATGTTATATGGTGTCTTGTTGTATGATTACATCACCTTGACTTACATTTATAATGGTACAGTATGTTTATGGTGTCGTGTTGTATGATTACATCACCATGACTTACATTTATAATGGTACAGTATGTTATATGGTGTCTTGTTGTATGATTACATCACCTGACTTACATTTATAATGGTACAGTATGTTATATGGTGTCGTGTTTATGATTACATCACGTGACTTACATTTATAATGGTACTGTATGTTATATGGTGTCTTGTTGTATGATTACATCACCATGACTTACATTTATAATGGTACTGTATGTTATATGGTGTCGTGTTCTATGATTACATCACCATGACTTACATTTATAATGGTACTGTATGTTATATGGTGTCGTGTTGTATGGTTACATCACCTTGACTTACATTTATAATGGTACAGTATGTTATATGGTGTATTGTTGTATGATTACATCACCATGACTTACATTTATAATGGTACTGTATGTTTATGGTGTCGTGTTGTATGATTACATCACCATGACTTACATTTATAATGGTACAGTATGTTATATGTGTCTTGTTGTATGATTACATCACCTTGACTTACATTTATAATGGTACAGTATGTTATATGGTGTCTTGTGTATGATTAACACCATGACTTACATTGATAATGGTACAGTATGTTATATGGTGTCTTGTTGTATGATTACATCACCTTGACTTACATTTATAATGGTACAGTATGTTATATGGTGTATTGTTGTATGATTACATCACCATGACTTACATTTATAATGGTACTATGTTATATGGTGTCTTGTTGTATGATTACATCACCTGACTTACATTTATAATGGTACAGTATGTTATATGTGTCTTTTGTATGATTACATCACCTGACTTACATTTATAATGGTACAGTATGTTATATGGTGTCTTGTGTATGATTACATCACCATGACTTACATTTATAATGGTACAGTATGTTATATTGTGACTTGTTGTATGATTACATCACCATGACTTACATTTATAATGGTACAGTATGTTATATGGTGTCTTGTGTATGATTACATCACCATGACTTAACATTTATAATGGTACAGTATGTTATATGGTGTCTTGTTGTATGATTACATCACCATGACTTACATTTATAATGGTACAGTATGTTATATGTGTCTTGTTGTATGATTACATCACCTTGACTTACATTTATAATGGTACAGTATGTTTATGGTGTCTTGTTGTATGATTACATCACCATGACTTACATTGATAATGGTACAGTATGTATATGGTCTTGTTGTATGATTACATCACCATGACTTACATTTATAATGGTACAGTATGTTATATGGTGTCTTGTTGTATGATTACATCACCTTGACTTACATTTATAATGGTACAGTATGTTTTATGGTGTCGTGTTGTATGATTACATACCATGACTTACATTTATAATGGTACAGTATGTTATATGGTGTCTTGTTGTATGATTACATCACCTTGACTTACATTTATAATGGTACAGTATGTTATATGGTGTATTGTTGTATGATTACATCACCATGACTTACATTTATAATGGTACTGTATGTTATATGGTTTTGTGTTGTATGATTACATCACCATGACTTACATTTATAATGGTACAGTATGTTATATTGTGTCTTGTTGTATGATTACATCACCTTGACTTACATTTATAATGGTACAGTATGTTATATGGTGTCTTGTTGTATGATTACATCACCATGACTTACATTTATAATGGTACAGTATGTTATATGGTGTCTTGTTGTATGATTACATCACCATGACTTACATTTATAATGGTACAGTATGTTATATGGTGTCTTGTTGTATGATTACATCACCATGACTACATTTATAATGGTACAGTATGTTATATTGTGTCTTGTTGTATGATTACATCACCTGACTTACATTTATAATGGTACAGTATGTTATATGGTGTCTGTTGTATGATTACATCACCTGACTTACATTTATAATGGTACAGTATGTTATATGGTGTCGTGTTGTATGATTACATCAATGACTTACATTTATAATGGTACAGTATGTTATATGGTGTCTTGTTGTATGATTACATCACCTTGACTTACATTTATAATGGTACAGTATGTTATGGTGTCTTGTTGTATGATTACATCACCATGACTTACATTTATAATGGTACTGTATGTTATATGGTGTCGTGTTGTATGATTACATCACCATGACTTACATTTATGGTAGTATGTTATATGTGTCTTGTTGTATGATTACATCACCTGACTTACATTTATAATGGTACAGTATGTTATATGGTGTCTTGTGGTATGATTACATCACCATGACTTACATTTATAATGGTACAGTATGTTATATGTGTCTTGTTGTATGATTACATCACCATGACTTACATTTATAATGGTACAGTATGTTATATGGTGTCTTGTTGTATGATTACATCACCTAGACTTACATTTATAATGGTACAGTATGTTATATGGTGTCTTGTTGTATGATTACATCACCATGACTTACATTTATAATGGTACAGTATGTTATATGGTGTCTTGTTGTATGATTACATCACCATGACTTACATTTATAATGGTACAGTATGTTATATGGTGTCTTGTTGTATGATTACATCACCTTGACTTACATTTATAATGGTACAGTATGTTTATGGTGTCGTGTTGTATGATTACATCACCATGACTTACATTTATAATGGTACAGTATGTTATATGGTGTCTTGTTGTATGATTACATCACCTTGACTTACATTTATAATGGTACAGTATGTTATATGGTGTCTTGTTGTATGATTACATCACCATGACTTACATTTATAATGGTACAGTATGTTATATGTGTCTTGTTGTATGATTACATCACCTTGACTTACATTTATAATGGTACAGTATGTTATATGGTGTCTTTGTATGATTACATCACCATGACTTACATTTATAATGGTACAGTATGTTATATGGTGTCTTGTTGTATGATTACATCACCATGACTTACATTTATAATGGTACAGTATGTTATATGGTGTCTTGTTGTATGATTACATCACCTGACTTACATTTATAATGGTACAGTATGTTATATGGTGTCGTGTTGTATGATTACATCACCATGACTTACATTTATAATGGTACAGTATGTTATATGGTGTCTTGTTGTATGATTACATCACATGACTTACATTTATAATGGTACAGTATGTTATATGGTGTCTTGTTGTATGATTACATCACCATGACTTACATTTATAATGGTACAGTATGTTATATGGTCGTTGTTGTATGATTACATCACCATGACTTACATTTATAATGGTACAGTATGTTATATGGTGTCTTGTTGTATGATTACTCACCTGACTTACATTTATAATGGTACAGTATGTTATATGGTGTCTTGTTGTATGATTACATCACCATGACTTACATTTATAATGGTACAGTATGTTATATGGTGTCTTGTTGTATGATTACATCACCATGACTTACATTTATAATGGTACAGTATGTTATATGGTGTCTTGTTGTATGATTACATCACCATGACTTACATTTATAATGGTACAGTATGTTATATGGTGTCGTGTTGTATGATTACATCACCATGACTTACATTTATAATGGTACTGTATGTTATATGGTGTCTTGTTGTATGATTACATCACCATGACTTACATTTATATGGTACAGTATGTTATATGGTGTCTTGTTGTATGATTACATCACCATGACTTACATTTATAATGGTACTGTATGTTATATGGTGTCTGTTGTATGATTACATCACCATGACTTACATTTATAATGGTACAGTATGTTATATGGTGTCGTGTTGTATGATTACATCACCTTGACTTACATTTATAATGGTACTGTATGTTATATGGTGTTTGTTGTATGATTACATCACCATGACTTACATTTATAATGGTACAGTATGTTATATGGTGTCTTGTTGTATGATTACATCACCATGACTTACATTTATAATGGTACAGTATGTTATATGGTGTCTTGTTGTATGATTACATCACCATGACTTACATTTATAATGGTACAGTATGTTATATTGTGTCTTGTTGTATGATTACATCACCTTGACTTACATTTATAATGGTACAGTATGTTATATGGTGTCTTGTTGTATGATTACATCACCATGACTTACATTGATAATGGTACAGTATGTTATATGGTGTCTTGTTGTATGATTACATCACCATGACTTACATTTATAATGGTACAGTATGTTATATGGTGTCTTGTTGTATGATTACATCACCTGACTTACATTTATAATGGTACAGTATGTTTATGGTGTCGTGTTGTATGATTACATCACCATGACTTACATTTATAATGGTACAGTATGTTATATGGTGTCTTGTTGTATGATTACATCACCTTGACTTACATTTATAATGGTACAGTATGTTATATGGTGTCTTGTTGTATGATTACATCACCATGACTTACATTTATAATGGTACAGTATGTTATATGTGTCTTGTTGTATGATTACATCACCATGACTTACATTTATAATGGTACAGTATGTTATATTGTGTCTTGTTGTATGATTACATCACCTTGACTTACATTTATAATGGTACAGTATGTTATATGGTGTCTTGTGTATGATTACATCACCATGACTTACATTTATAATGGTACAGTATGTTATATTGTCTTGTTGTATGATTACATCACCATGACTTACATTTATAATGGTACAGTATGTTATATGGTGTCTTGTTGTATGATTACATCACCATGACTTACATTTATAATGGTACAGTATGTTTATGTGTCTTGTTGTATGATTACATCACCTACTTACATTTATAATGGTACAGTATGTTATATGGTGTCTTGTTGTATGATTACATCACCTTGACTTACATTTATAATGGTACAGTATGTTATATGGTGTCGTGTTGTATGATTACATCACCATGACTTACATTTATAATGGTACAGTATGTTATATGGTGTCTTGTTGTATGATTACATCACCTTGACTTACATTTATAATGGTACAGTATGTTATATGGTGTTTGTTGTATGATTACATCACCATGACTTACATTTATAATGGTACAGTATGTTATATGGTGTCTTGTTGTATGATTACATCACCATGACTTACATTTAAATGGTACAGTATGTTATATGTGTCTTGTTGTATGATTACATCACCTTGACTTACATTTATAATGGTACAGTATGTTATATGGTGTCTTGTGTATGATTACATCACCATGACTTACATTTATAATGGTACAGTATGTTATATGTGTCTTGTTGTATGATTACATCACCATGACTTACATTTATAATGGTACAGTATGTTATATGTGTCTTGTTGTATGATTACATCACCTGACTTACATTTATAATGGTACAGTATGTTATATGGTGTCTTGTTGTATGATTACATCACCATGACTTACATTTATAATGGTACAGTATGTTATATTGGTGTCTTGTTGTATGATTACATCACCATGACTTACATTTATAATGGTACAGTATGTTATATGGTGTCTTGTTGTATGATTACATCACCTTGACTTACATTTATAATGGTACAGTATGTTTTATGGTGTCGTTTGTATGATTACATCACCATGACTTACATTTATAATGGTACAGTATGTTATATGGTGTCTTGTTGTATGATTACATCACCTGACTTACATTTATAATGGTACAGTATGTTATATGGTGTCTTGTTGTATGATTACATCACCATGACTTACATTTATAATGGTACAGTATGTTATATTGTGTCTTGTTGTATGATTACATCACCTTGACTTACATTTATAATGGTACAGTATGTTATATGGTGTCTTGTGTATGATTACATCACCATGACTTACATTTATAATGGTACAGTATGTTATATGGTGTCTTGTTGTATGATTACATCACCATGACTTACATTTATAATGGTACAGTATGTTATATGGTGTCTGTTGTATGATTACATCACCATGACTTACATTTATAATGGTACAGTATGTTATATGGTGTCGTGTTGTATGATTACATCACCATGACTTACATTTATAATGGTACAGTATGTTATATGGTGTCTTGTTGTATGATTACATCACATGACTTACATTTATAATGGTACAGTATGTTATATGGTGTTTGTTGTATGATTACATCACCATGACTTACATTTATAATGGTACTGTATGTTATATGGTGTCTGTTGTATGATTACATCACCATGACTTACATTTATAATGGTACAGTATGTTATATTGTGTCTTGTTGTATGATTACATCACCTTGACTTACATTTATAATGGTACAGTATGTTATATGGTGTCTTGTTGTATGATTACATCACCATGACTTACATTTATAATGGTACAGTATGTTATATGTGTCTTGTTGTATGATTACATCACCATGACTTACATTTATAATGGTACAGTATGTTATATGGTGTCTTGTTGTATGATTACATCACCTTTACTTACATTTATAATGGTACAGTATGTTTTATGGTGTCGTGTTGTATGATTACATCACCATGACTTACATTTATAATGGTACGTATGTTATATGGTGTCTTGTTGTATGATTACATCACCACTTACATTTATAATGGTACAGTATGTTATATGGTGTCTTGTTGTATGATTACATCACCATGACTTACATTTATAATGGTACTGTATGTTATATGGTGTCGTGTTGTATGATTACATCACCATGACTTACATTTATAATGGTACAGTATGTTATATGGTGTCGTGTTGTATGATTACATCACCTGACTTACATTTATAATGGTACTGTATGTTATATGGTGTTGTTGTTGATGATTACATCACCATGACTTACATTTATAATGGTACAGTATGTTATATGGTGTCTTGTTGTATGATTACATCACCATGACTTACATTTATAATGGTACAGTATGTTATATGGTGTCGTTGTTGTATGATTACATCACCATGACTTACATTTATAATGGTACAGTATGTTATATTTGTCTTGTTGTATGATTACATCACCTGACTTACATTTATAATGGTACAGTATGTTATATGGTGTCTTGTTGTATGATTACATCACCATGACTTACATTTATAATGGTACAGTATGTTATATGGTGTCTTGTTGTATGATTACATCACCATGACTTACATTTATAATGGTACAGTATGTTATATGTGTCTTGTTGTATGATTACATCACCATGACTTACATTTATAATGGTACAGTATGTTATATGGTGTCTTGTTGTATGATTACATCACCATGACTTACATTTATAATGGTACAGTATGTTATATGGTGTCTTGTTGTATGATTACATCACCATGACTTACATTTATAATGGTACAGTATGTTTTATGGTGTCGTGTTGTATGATTACATCACCATGACTTACATTTATAATGGTACAGTATGTTATATGGTGTCTTGTTGTATGATTACATCACCATGACTTACATTTATAATGGTACAGTATGTTATATGGTGTCTTGTTGTATGATTACATCACCTGACTTACATTTATAATGGTACAGTATGTTATATGGTGTCGTGTTGTATGATTACATCACCATGACTTACATTTATAATGGTACAGTATGTTATATGGTGTCTTGTTGTATGATTACATCACCATGACTTACATTTATAATGGTACAGTATGTTATATGGTGTCTTGTTGTATGATTACATCACCATGACTTACATTTATAATGGTACAGTATGTTATATGTGTCTGTTGTATGATTACATCACCTTGACTTACATTTATAATGGTACAGTATGTTATATGGTGTCTTGTGTATGATTACATCACCATGACTTACATTTATAATGGTACAGTATGTTATATGGTGTCTTGTTGTATGATTACATCACCATGACTTACATTTATAATGGTACAGTATGTTATATGGTGTCTTGTTGTATGATTACATCACCTGACTTACATTTATAATGGTACTGTATGTTATATGGTGTCGTGTTGTATGATTACATCACCATGACTTACATTTATAATGGTACATATGTTATATGGTGTCTTGTTGTATGATTACATCACCATGACTTACATTTATAATGGTACAGTATGTTATATGGTGTCTTGTTGTATGATTACATCACCTGACTTACATTTATAATGGTACTGTATGTTATATGGTGTCGTGTTGTATGATTACATCACCATGACTTACATTTATAATGGTACTGTATGTTATATGGTGTTGTGTTGTATGATTACATCACCATGACTTACATTTATAATGGTACTGTATGTTATATGGTGTCTTGTTGTATGATTACATCACCATGACTTACATTTATAATGGTACTGTATGTTATATGGTGTCGTGTTGTATGATTACATCACCATGACTTACATTTATAATGGTACTGTATGTTATATGGTGTCTTGTTGTATGATTACATCACCATGACTTACATTTATAATGGTACTGTATGTTATATGGTGTCGTGTTGTATGATTACATCACCATGACTTACATTTATAATGGTACTGTATGTTATATGGTGTCGTGTTGTATGATTACATCACCATGACTTACATTTATAATGGTACAGTATGTTATATGGTGTCGTGTTGTATGATTACATCACCATGACTTACATTTATAATGGTACTGTATGTTATATGGTGTCGTGTTGTATGATTACATCACCATGACTTACATTTATAATGGTACTGTATGTTATATGGTGTCTGTTGTATGATTACATCACCATGACTTACATTTATAATGGTACAGTATGTTATATGGTGTCTTGTTGTATGATTACATCACCTGACTTACATTTATAATGGTACTGTATGTTATATGGTGTCGTGTTGTATGATTACATCACCATGACTTACATTTATAATGGTACTGTATGTTATATGGTGTCGTGTTGTATGATTACATCACCATGACTTACATTTATAATGGTACTGTATGTTATATGGTGTCTTGTTGTATGATTACATCACCATGACTTACATTTATAATGGTACTGTATGTTATATGGTGTCTTGTTGTATGATTACATCACCATGACTTACATTTATAATGGTACTGTATGTTATATGGTGTCGTGTTGTATGATTACATCACCATGACTTACATTTATAATGGTACTAGTATGTTATATTGTCTTGTTGTATGATTACATCACCTGACTTACATTTATAATGGTACTGTATGTTATATTGGCGTGTTTGTATGATTACATCACCATGACTTACATTTATAATGGTACAGTATGTTATATGGTGTCTTGTGTATGATTACATCACCATGACTTACATTTATAATGGTACAGTATGTTATATGGTGTCTGTTGTATGATTACATCACCATGACTTACATTTATAATGGTACAGTATGTTATATGGTGTCTTGTTGTATGATTACATCACCATGACTTACATTTATAATGGTACAGTATGTTATATGGTGTCGTGTTGTATGATTACATCACCATGACTTACATTATAATGGTACAGTATGTTATATGGTGTCTTGTTGTATGATTACATCACCATGACTTACATTTATAATGGTACTGTATGTTATATGGTGTCTTGTTGTATGATTACATCACCATGACTTACATTTATAGGTACTGTATGTTATATGGTGTCGTGTTGTATGATTACATCACCATGACTTACATTTATAATGGTACGTATGTTATATGGTGTCGTGTTGTATGATTACATCACCATGACTTACATTTATAATGGTACTGTATGTTATATGGTGTCGTGTTGTATGATTACATCACCATGACTTACATTTATAATGGTACAGTATGTTATATGGTGTCGTGTTGTATGATTACATCACCATGACTTACATTTATAATGGTACGTATGTTATATGGTGTCGTGTTGTATGATTACATCACCATGACTTACATTTATAATGGTACAGTATGTTATATGGTGTCGTGTTGTATGATTACATCACCATGACTTACATTTATAATGGTACTATATGTTATATGGTGTCGTGTTGTATGATTACATCACCATGACTTACATTTATAATGGTACTGTATGTTATATGGTGTCGTGTTGTATGATTACATCACCATGACTTACATTTATAATGGTATGTATGTTATATGGTGTCGTGTTGTATGATTACATCACCATGACTTACATTTATAATGGTACAGTATGTTATATGGTGTCTGTTGTATGATTACATCACCATGACTTACATTTAAATGGTACTGTATGTTATATGGTGTCGTGTTGTATGATTACATCACCATGACTTACATTTATAATGGTACTGTATGTTATATGGTGTCGTGTTTATGATTACATCACCATGACTTACATTTATAATGGTACTGTATGTTATATGGTGTCTGTTGTATGATTACATCACCTTGACTTACATTTATAATGGTACAGTATGTTATATGGTTCGTGTTGTATGATTACATCACCATGACTTACATTTATAATGGTACTATGTTATATGGTGTCGTGTTTTATGATTACACCATGACTTACATTTATAATGGTACTGTATGTTATATGGTGTCTTGTGTATGATTACATCACCTGACTTACATTTATAATGGTACTGTATGTTATATGGTGTCTTGTTGTATGATTACATCACCTTGACTTACATTTATAATGGTACAGTATGTTTATATGGTGTCTGTGTATGATTACATCACCATGACTTACATTTATAATGGTACAGTATGTTATATGGTGTCTTGTTGTATGATTACATCACCATGACTTACATTTATAATGGTACAGTATGTTATATGGTGTCTTGTTGTATGATTACATCACCTGACTTACATTTATAATGGTACAGTATGTTTATGGTGTCGTGTTGTATGATTACATCACCATGACTTACATTTATAATGGTACAGTATGTTATATGGTGTCTGTTGTATGATTACATCACCATGACTTACATTTATAATGGTACAGTATGTTATATGGTGTCTGTTGTATGATTACATCACCATGACTTACATTTATAATGGTACTGTATGTTATATGGTGTCGTGTTGTATGATTACATCACCATGACTTACATTTATAATGGTACTGTATGTTATATGGTGTCGTGTTGTATGATTACATCACCATGACTTACATTTATAATGGTACTGTATGTTATATGGTGTTGTGTTGTATGATTACATCACCATGACTTACATTTATAATGGTACTGTATGTTATATGGTGTCGTGTTGTATGATTACATCACCATGACTTACATTTATAATGGTATGTATGTTATATGGTGTCGTTGTTGTATGATTACATCACCATGACTTACATTTATAATGGTACAGTATGTTATATGGTGTCTTGTTGTATGATTACATCACCATGACTTACATTTATAATGGTACTGTATGTTATATGGTGTCGTGTTGTATGATTACATCACCATGACTTACATTTATAATGGTACTGTATGTTATATGGTGTCTGTTGTATGATTACATCACCATGACTTACATTTATAATGGTATGTATGTTATATGGTGTCGTGTTGTATGATTACATCACCATGACTTACATTTATAATGGTACTGTATGTTATATGGTGTCTTGTTGTATGATTACATCACCATGACTTACATTTATAATGGTACTGTATGTTATATGGTGTCGTGTTGTATGATTACATCACCATGACTTACATTTATAATGGTACTGTATGTTATATGGTGTCTTGTGTTGTATGATTACATCACATGACTTACATTTATAATGGTACTGTATGTTATATGGTGTCGTGTTGTATGATTACATCACCATGACTTACATTTATAATGGTACTGTATGTTATATGGTGTCTTGTTGTATTACATCACATGACTTACATTTATAATGGTATTGTATGTTATATGGTGTCGTGTTGTATGATTACATCACCATGACTTACATTTATAATGGTACAGTATGTTATATGGTGTCTTGTTGTATGATTACATCACCATGACTTACATTTATAATGGTACTGTATGTTATATGGTGTCGTGTTGTATGATTACATCACCATGACTTACATTTATAATGGTACTGTATGTTATATGGTGTCGTGTTGTATGATTACATCACCATGACTTACATTTATAATGGTACAGTATGTTATATGGTGTCGTGTTGTATGATTACATCACCTTGACTTACATTTATAATGGTACTGTATGTTATATGGTGTCGTGTTGTATGATTACATCACCATGACTTACATTTATAATGGTACTGTATGTTATATGGTGTCGTGTTGTATGATTACACCATTGACTTACATTTATAATGGTACTGTATGTTATATGGTGTCGTGTTTATGATTACATCCATCGACTTACATTTATAATGGTACTGTATGTTATGTGGTGTCTTGTTGTATGATTACATCACCATGACTTACATTTATAATGGTACTGTATGTTATATGGTGTCGTGTTGTATGATTACATCACCATGACTTACATTTATAATGGTACTGTATGTTTATGGTGTCGTGTTGTATGGTTACATCACCATGACTTACATTTATAGTGGTAAGTATTTATATGGTTTGTGTTGTATGATTCATCACTTGACTTACATTTATAATGGTACTGTATGTTATTTTGACCATGGTTATATGTTATATTTAGCACTAATATGTTATGTTTAGCCATTTATACTACCATGGTTAAATGTTATATCTAGGCACTAATATTAACATGGTTATACGTTATTAGCCAGTAATATTACCGTGGTTATATGTTATATTTAGCCACTAATATGACCGTAGTTATATGTTATATTTAGCCACGAATATGTTATGTTTAGCCATTTATATTACCATGGTTAAATGTTATATCTAGGCACTAATATTAACATGGTTATACGTTGTATGTAGCCACTAATATGACCGTAGTTATATGTTATATTTCTCACTAATATGACCGTAGTTATATGTTATATTTAGCCACTAATATGTTATGTTTAGCCATTATATTACCATGGTTAATGTTATATCTAGCACTAATATTAACATGGTATACGTTATATTTAGCCACTAATATTACCGTGGTTATATGTTTATATTTAGCCACTAATATGACCGTAGTTATATGTTATATTTAGCCACTTATATTACGATGGTTATATGTTATATTTAGCCACTAATATGACCGTAGTTATATGTAGTCACTAATATGACCGTAGTTATATGTTATATTTAGCCACTAATATGACCGTAGTTATATGTTACATTAACCATTTATATAACTATGGTTATATGTTATATTTAGCCACTAATATGACCGTAGTTATATGTTATATTTAGCCACTAATAAGACCGTAGTTATATGTTATATTTAGCCACTAATATGACCGTAGTTATATGTTATATTTAGCCACTTATATTACTATGGTTATATGTTATGTTTTGCCACTGATATAACCGTAGTTATATGTTATATTTAGCCACTTATATGACTATGGTTATATGTTATATTTAGGAATCACTAGTATGACGGCGGTTTGGTTATATGTTATTTTGCCACTGATATAACCGTAGTTATATGTTATATTTAGCCACTTATATGACTATGGTTTATGTTATATTTAGGAATCACTAATATGACGGCGGTTATATGTTTATTTTGCCGATAGTGTGTTATGTTGTATAATAAGGCTGTAGTAGAAATGAATTCAACATCTTCAAAATAATTTTGGTTTCACAATTTTGATCCAAGCACTACTGATGAGGAATTGTATTCCGAAACGGCCGTATAGTGATGTAAAATTAAAATTAATATGTAATAAGAAAGACTAAATACTGGTTCTTGTACTTTATTCTAGCAGTGTTGTATGTTGTATGCGTTGTTTGTCCGTCTTGTCGAGGTATTCCAACAACCTTTGACTCCGGGTCCCGGACTGGCTTTAATCCTCGTGTCGTGCCTGTTAAACTATAATTTTGGAATACCTTGTCATTTTTACATTTAAGACCAGACATTCACTGAATTTACCAAGGTTGTATGCTAAATAGTTAAGTGATGACTAATTACTAAAATTCCAGCTGAAAATTGCAATATTTCCTAGTATTTACCACATTCATGTATTTCAAATATCGATATATGATATATTGTTACTTTATTTATTTGTCATCAAAATAGTTTGTCTATTATTCTTATTGATATTTTATTATTCTTAATGAGTTTTATGAAATAAATCAGATTGGCTTTGTTGTTTCATTTGTTTCTATTTTCTATATTAAGATTTGGTTACATATTATCTATCTAATTTCATCAGACATAAAAGTCATCATGATTAGTCCCAAGTCGGTCATTCCGATACTTCAGATAGGTTTCTCTTCACTATGGCTTATTTTCGAAGTACTCGTATAAATTAACAGACAACCATCATTATGTGTATGTTACTGTAGTGTCATGTGCTACTTTTGAAAGTATTATGTTAAAAAAAATCTAAAGTAGCACATTATTTGTGTCTGAATTGTACAAAGTTTTGATATAAAACTCGGTTTGCTCTTTTTATCAGTTTTATCTTTTTCTCTTACATTCGCTAAGGTGATAACGGGAAAACGCTTCTTCCGTTGTCGATTAACAAAAAATGTTTATGTAGGGACATGCTAAATTAATTGTTATCCGTGTAACTACGGCACAAAAATGTTGGTTGTTTCGGAAAATTGTAAAATTTGGAACTCGGTGGATCTATTATTTTTGCTATTTTAAAAGACATTTGCCAAATCGGGGTCAGTGGTTGTAATTATTACTAAACCGGGGGCAGTGGTTGTAATTATTACTAACCCGGGGTCAGTGGTTGTAATTAATACTAAACCAGGGTCAGTGGTTGTAATTAATACTAAACCGGGGTTAGTGGTTTTAATTATTACTGTCAAACCGGTGTCAGTGGTTGTAATTAAAACTAAACCGGAGTCAATGGTTGTAAATAATACTAAACCGGGGGCAGTGGTTGTAATTAATACTAAACCGGAGGCAGTCGTTGTAATTATTACTAAACCAGTGCCAGTGGTTGTTATTATAACTAAACCGGGGGCAGTGGTTGTAATTAATACTAAACCGGGGGCAGTGGTTGTTATTAATACTAAACCGGGGTCAGTGGTTGTAATTAATATTAAACCGGAGTCAGTGGTTGTAATTTATACTAAACCGGGGGCAGTGGTTGTAATTATTACTGAACCGGTGTCAATGGTTGAAATTATTACTAAACCGGTATCAGTGGTTGTGATTAATACTAAACCGGTGTCAGTGGTTGTAATTATTTCTAAACCGGGGTCAGTGGTTGTAATTATTTCTAAACCGGGGGCAGTAGTTGTAATTATTACTAAACCAGTGCAAGTGGTAGTTATTATTACTAAACCGGTGTCAGTGGTTGTAATTAATACTAAACCGGTGTCAGTGGTTGTAATAAATACTAAACCGGAGTCAATGGTTGTAATTAATACTAAACCGGTGTCAGTGGTTGTAATTAATACTAAACCGGTGTCAGTGGTTGTAAAAAATACTAAACCGGGGTTAGTGGTTGTAACAAATACTAAACCGGTGTCAGTGGTTGTAATTAATACTAAACCGGAGTCAATGGTTGTAACAAATACTAAACCGGTGTCAGTGGTTGTAATTAATACTAAACCGGAGTCAATGGTTGTAATTAATATTAAACCGGAGTCAATGGTTGTAATTAATACTAAACCGGAGTCAATGGTTGTAATAAATACTAAACCGGGGTTAGTGGTTGTAACAAATACTAAACCGGTGTCAATGGTTGTAATAAATACTAAACCGGGGTTAGTGGTTGTAATTAATACTAAACCGGTGTCAGTGGTTGTAATTAATACTAAACCGGGGTCAGTGGTTGTAATTAATACTAAACCGGTGTCAGTGGTTGTAATTAATACTAAACCGGAGTCAGTGGTTGTAATTAATACTAAACCGGTGTCAGTGGTTGTAATTAATACTAAACCGGGGTCAGTGGTTGTAATTAATATTAAACCGGAGTCAATGGTTGTAATTATTTCTAAACCGGGGACAGTGTTTGCAATTATTACTAAACCGGTGTCAGTGGTTGTAATTAATACTAAACCGGAGTCAATGGTTGTAATAAATACTAAACCGGGGTTAGTGGTTGTAACAAATACTAAACCGGGGTCAATGGTTGTAATTATTACTAAACCGGGGTCAGTGGTTGTAATTAATACTAAACCGGTGTCAGTGGTTGTAATTAATACTAAACCGGTGTCAGTGGTTGTAATTAATACTAAACCGGAGTCAATGGTTGTAATTAATACTAAACCGGTGTCAGTGGTTGTAATTAATACTAAACCGGAGTCAGTGGTTGTAATTAATATTAAACCGGGGTTAGTGGTTGTAATTATTACTAAACCGGTGTCAGTGGTTGTAATTAATACTAAACCGGGGTCAGTGGTTGTAATTAATATTAAACCGGAGTCAATGGTTGTAATTAATACTAAACCGGAGTCAATGGTTGTAATAAATACTAAACCGGGGTTAGTGGTTGTAACAAATACTAAACCGGGGTCAATGGTTGTAATTATTACTAAACCGGTGTCAGTGGTTGTAATTAATACTATACCGGTGTCAGTGGTTGTAATTAATACTAAACCGGGGTCAGTGGTTGTAATTAATACTAAACCGGTGTCAGTGGTTGTAATTAATACTAACCGGTGTCAGTGGTTGTAATTAATACTAAACCGGGGTCAGTGGTTGTAATTAATACTAAACCGGGGTTAGTGGTTGTAATTAATACTAAACCGGGGTCAGTGGTTGTAATTAATACTAAACCGGGGTTAGTGGTTGTAATTAATACTAAACCGGTGTCAGTGGTTGTAATTAATACTAAACCGGGGTCAGTGGTTGTAATTAATACTAAACCGGGGTTAGTGGTTGTAATTAATACTAAACCGGGGTCAATGGTTGTAATTAATACTAAACCGGTGTCAGTGGTTGTAATTAATACTAAACCGGAGTCAGTGGTTGTAATTAATATTAAACCGGGGTTAGTGGTTTTAATTATTACTAAACCGGGGTCAGTGGTTGTAATTGTTACTTAACCGGTGTCAGTGGTTGTAATTATTACTAAACCGATGTCAGTGGTTTTAATTAATACTAAACCAGGGTCAGTGGTTGTAATTGTTACTAACCTGGGGTCAGTGGTTTTAATTAATACTGAACCGGGGTCAGTGGTTGTAAGTATTACTAAACCGGGGACAGTGTTTGCAATTATTACTAAACCGGGGGCAGTGGTTGTTATTATTACTAAACCGGGGTCAGTGGTTGTTATTATTACTAAACCGGTTCCAATGGTTGCAATAATTACTAAACCGGTACCATTGGTTGTAATAATTACCAACCTGGGCCAATGATTGTAATTATTGCTAAACCGGTGCCAGTGGTTGTAATAACTACTAAGCCCGCGGGGTCAGTGGTTGTAATAATTACTAACCCGGGCCAGTGTTTGCAATTATTACTAAACCGGGGTCAATGGTTGTAATTATTACTAAACCGGGGTCAGTGGTTGTAATTATTACTAAACCGAGGTCAGTGGTTGTAATTAATACTAAACCGGGGTCAATGGTTGTAATTATTACTAAACCGGGGTCAATGGTTGTAATTATTACTAAACCGGGGTCAGTGGTTGTAATTAATACTAAACCGGGGTCAGTGGTTGTTATTATTACCTAATCGGTGCCAGTGGTTGTAATTATTACTAAATCCGTGCGGTCAGTGGTTGTTATTATTACCTAATCGGTGCCAGTGGTTGTAATTATTACTAAATCCGTGGGGTCAGTGGTTTTTATTATTACCTAATCGGTGCCAGTGGTTGTAATTATTACTAAATCCGTGGGGTCAGTGGTTGTTATTATTACCTAATCGGTGCCAGTGGTTGTAATTACATGTATTACTAAACCGGGGTTAGTGGTTGCAATTATTACTAAAACGGAGTCAGTGGTTGCAATTATTACTAAACCGGAACCAGTTGTTGTAATTATTACTAAATTGGGGTCAGTGGTTGTAATTATTACTAAACCAGGATAAGTGGTTGCAATTATTAGTAAACCGGAGCCAGTGATTGTAATTATTTCTAAATTGTGGTTAGTGGTTGTAATTTTTACCAAACCGGGGTAAGTGGTTGTAATTATTACTAAACCGGAGCCAGTGGTTGCAATTATTACTAAATTGGGGGCAGTGGTTGTAATTATTACTAAACCGGAGCCAGTGGTTGCAATTATTGCTAAACTGGAGTCAGTGGTTGTAATTATTACTAAGCCGATGTCAGTGGTTTTAATTAATGCTAAACCAGGGTCAGTGGTTGTAATTGTTACTAACCTGGGGTCAGTGGATTTAATTAATACTAAACCGGGGTCAGTGGTTGTAATTATTACTAAACCGGGGACAGTGTTTGCAATTATTACTAAACCGGGGGCAGTGGTTGTAATTAATGCTAAACCGTGTCAGTGGTTGTAATTATTACTAAACCGGGGACAGTGTTTGCAATTATTACTAAACCGGAGTCAATGGTTGTAATTATTACTAAACCGGGGTCAGTGGTTGTTATTATTACTAAACCGGTTCCAATGGTTGCAATAATTACTAAACCGGTACCATTGGTTGTATAAATTATTAAGCCCGCGGGGTCAGTGGTTGTAATAATTACCAACCTGGGCCAATGATTGTAATTATTGCTAAACCGGTGCCAATAGTTGTAATAATTACTAAGCCCGCGGGGTCAGTGGTTGTAATAATTACTAACCCGGGCCAGTGTTTGCAATTATTACTAAACCGGGGTCAATGGTTGTAATTATTACTAAACCGGGGTCAGTGGTTGTAATTATTACTAAACAGAGGTCAGTGGTTGTAATTAATATTAAACCGGGGTCAATGGTTGTAATTATTACTAAACCGGGGTCAATGATTGTAATTATTACTAAACCGGGGTCAATGGTTGTAATTATTACTAAACCGGGGTCAGTGGTTGTAATTAATACTAAACCGGGGTCAGTGGTTGTTATTATTACCTAATCGGTGCCAGTGGTTGTAATTTTTATTAAATCCGTGGGGTCAGTGGTTGTTATTATTACCTAATCGGTGCCAGTGGTTGTAATTATTACTAAATCCGTGGGTCAGTGGTTTTTATTATTACCTAATCGGTGCCAGTGGTTGTAATTATTACTAAATCCGTGGGGTCAGTGGTTGTTATTATTACCTAATCGGTGCCAGTGGTTGTAATTACATGTATTACTAAACCGGGGTTAGTGGTTGCAATTATTACTAAACCGGAACCAGTTGTTGTAATTATTACTAAATTGGGGTCAGTGGTTGTAATTATTACTAAACCAGGATAAGTGGTTGCAATTATTAGTAACCGGAGCCAGTGATTGTAATTATTTCTAAATTGTGGTTAGTGGTTGTAATTTTTACCAAACCGGGGTAAGTGGTTGTAATTATTACTAAACCGGAGCCAGTGGTTGCAATTATTACTAAATTGGGGGCAGTGGTTGTAATTATTACTAAACCGGAGCCAGTGGTTGCAATTATTACTAAACTGGAGTCAGTGGTTGTAATTATTACTAAGCCGATGTCAGTGGTTTTAATTAATACTAAACCAGGGTCAGTGGTTGTAATTGTTACTAACCTGTGGTCAGTGGTTTTAATTAATACTAAACCGGGGTCAGTGGTTGTAATTATTACCAAACCGGGGACAGTGTTTGCAATTATTACTAAACCGGGGGCAGTGGTTGTAATTAATACTAAACCGGGTCAGTGGTTGTAATTATTACTAAACCGGGGACAGTGTTTGCAATTATTACTAAACCGGAGTCAATGGTTGTAATTATTACTAAACCGGGGTCAGTGGTTGTTATTATTACTAAACCGGTTCCAATGGTTGCAATAATTACTAAACCGGTACCATTGGTTGTAATAATTATTACTAAACCGAGGTCAGTGGTTGTAATTATTACTAAACCGGGGTTAGTGGTTGTAATTATTACAAAACCGAGGTCAGTGGTTGTAATTAATACTAAACCGGGGTCAATGGTTATAATTATTACTAAACCGGGGTCAGTGGTTGTATAATTACTAAACCGGGGTCAGTGGTTGTAATTATTTCTAAATTGTGGTTAGTGGTTGTAATTTTTACCAAACCGGGGTAAGTGGTTGTAATTATTACTAAACCGGAGCCAGTGGTTGCAATTATTACTAAATTGGGGGCAGTGGTTGTAATTATTACTAAACCTGAGCCAGTGGTTGCAATTATTACTAAACTGGAGTCAGTGGTTGTAATTATTACTAAGCCGATGTCAGTGGTTTTAATTAATACTAAACCAGGGTCAGTGGTTGTAATTGTTACTGACCTGGGGTCAGTGGTTTTAATTAATACTAACCGGGGTCAGTGGTTGTAATTATTACTAAACCGGGGACAGTGTTTGCAATTATTACTAAACCGGGGCAGTGGTTGTAATTAATACTAAACCGGGTCAGTGGTTGTAATTATTACTAAACCGGGGACAGTGTTTGCAATTATTACTAAACCGGAGTCAATGGTTGTAATTATTACTAAACCGGGTCAGTGGTTGTTATTATTACTAAACCGGTTCCAATGGTTGCAATAATTACTAAACCGGTACCATTGGTTGTAATAATTATTACGCCCGCGGGGTCAGTGGTTGTAATAATTACCAACCTGGGCCATTGATTGTAATTATTGCTAAACCGGTGCCAGTGGTTGTAATAATTACTAAGCCCGCGGGGTCAGTGGTTGTAATAATTACTAACCCGGGCCAGTGTTTGCAATTATTACTAAACCGGGGTCAATGGTTTAATTATTACTAAACCGCGGTCAGTGGTTGTAATTATTACTAAACCGAGGTCAGTGTTTGCAATTATTACTAAACCGGAGTCAATGGTTGTAATTATTACTAAACCGGGGTCAGTGGTTGTTATTATTACTAAACCGGTTCCAATGGTTGCAATAATTACTAAACCGGTACCATTGGTTGTATAAATTATTAAGCCCGCGGGGTCAGTGGTTGTAATAATTACCAACCTGGGCCAATGATTGTAATTATTGCTAAACCGGTGCCAGTGGTTGTAATAATTACTAAGCCCGCGGGTCAGTGGTTGTAATAATTACTAACCCGGGCCAGTGTTTGCAATTATTACTAAACCGGGGTCATGGTTGTAATTATTACTAAACCGGGGTCAGTGGTTGTAATTATTACTAAACAGAGGTCAGTGGTTGTAATTAATATTAAACCGGGGTCAATGGTTGTAATTATTACTAAACCGGGGTCAATGATTGTAATTATTACTAAACCGGGGTCAATGGTTGTAATTATTACTAAACCGGGGTCAGTGGTTGTAATTAATACTAAACCGGGGTCAGTGGTTGTTATTATTACCTAATCGGTGCCAGTGGTTGTAATTTTTATTAAATCCGTGGGGTCAGTGGTTGTTATTATTACCTAATCGGTGCCAGTGGTTGTAATTATTACTAAATCCGTGGGGTCAGTGGTTTTTATTATTACCTAATCGGTGCCAGTGGTTGTAATTATTACTAAATCCGTGGGGTCAGTGGTTGTTATTATTACCTAATCGGTGCCAGTGGTTGTAATTACATGTATTACTAAACCGGGGTTAGTGGTTGCAATTATTACTAAACCGGAACCAGTTGTTGTAATTATTACTAAATTGGGGTCAGTGGTTGTAATTATTACTAAACCAGGATAAGTGGTTGCAATTATTAGTAAACCGGAGCCAGTGATTGTAATTATTTCTAAATTGTGGTTAGTGGTTGTAATTTTTACCAAACCGGGGTAAGTGGTTGTAATTATTACTAAACCGGAGCCAGTGGTTGCAATTATTACTAAATTGGGGGCAGTGGTTGTAATTATTACTAAACCGGAGCCAGTGGTTGCAATTATTACTAAACTGGAGTCAGTGGTTGTAATTATTACTAAGCCGATGTCAGTGGTTTTAATTAATACTAAACCAGGGTCAGTGGTTGTAATTGTTACTAACCTGTGGTCAGTGGTTTTAATTAATACTAAACCGGGGTCAGTGGTTGTAATTATTACCAAACCGGGGACAGTGTTTGCAATTATTACTAAACCGGGGGCAGTGGTTGTAATTAATACTAAACCGGGTCAGTGGTTGTAATTATTACTAAACCGGGGACAGTGTTTGCAATTATTACTAAACCGGAGTCAATGGTTGTAATTATTACTAAACCGGGGTCAGTGGTTGTTATTATTACTAAACCGGTTCCAATGGTTGCAATAATTACTAAACCGGTACCATTGGTTGTAATAATTATTACTAAACCGAGGTCAGTGGTTGTAATTATTACTAAACCGGGGTTAGTGGTTGTAATTATTACAAAACCGAGGTCAGTGGTTGTAATTAATACTAAACCGGGGTCAATGGTTATAATTATTACTAAACCGGGGTCAGTGGTTGTAATTAATACTAAACCGGGGTCAGTGGTTGTAATTATTTCTAAATTGTGGTTAGTGGTTGTAATTTTTACCAAACCGGGGTAAGTGGTTGTAATTATTACTAAACCGGAGCCAGTGGTTGCAATTATTACTAAATTGGGGGCAGTGGTTGTAATTATTACTAAACCTGAGCCAGTGGTTGCAATTATTACTAAACTGGAGTCAGTGGTTGTAATTATTACTAAGCCGATGTCAGTGGTTTTAATTAATACTAAACCAGGGTCAGTGGTTGTAATTGTTACTGACCTGGGGTCAGTGGTTTTAATTAATACTAAACCGGGGTCAGTGGTTGTAATTATTACTAAACCGGGGACAGTGTTTGCAATTATTACTAAACCGGGGGCAGTGGTTGTAATTAATACTAAACCGGGTCAGTGGTTGTAATTATTACTAAACCGGGGACAGTGTTTGCAATTATTACTAAACCGGAGTCAATGGTTGTAATTATTACTAAACCGGGGTCAGTGGTTGTTATTATTACTAAACCGGTTCCAATGGTTGCAATAATTACTAAACCGGTACCATTGGTTGTAATAATTATTACGCCCGCGGGGTCAGTGGTTGTAATAATTACCAACCTGGGCCATTGAT
This sequence comes from Anadara kagoshimensis, assembly GCA_021292105.1. Classification (NCBI taxonomy): domain Eukaryota; kingdom Metazoa; phylum Mollusca; class Bivalvia; order Arcoida; family Arcidae; genus Anadara; species Anadara kagoshimensis. Next base: position 15,860,058 of record CM037872.1, on the reverse strand, counting down.
TGTAATTATTGCTAAACCGGTGCCAGTGGTTGTAATAATTACTAAGCCCGCGGGGTCAGTGGTTGTAATAATTACTAACCCGGGCCAGTGTTTGCAATTATTACTAAACCGGGGTCAATGGTTGTAATTATTACTAAACCGCGGTCAGTGGTTGTAATTATTACTAAACCGAGGTCAGTGTTTGCAATTATTACTAAACCGGAGTCAATGGTTGTAATTATTACTAAACCGGGGTCAGTGGTTGTTATTATCACTAAACCGGTTCCAATGGTTGCAATAATTACTAAACCGGTACCATTGGTTGTATAAATTATTAAGCCCGCGGGGTCAGTGGTTGTAATAATTACCAACCTGGGCCAATGATTGTAATTATTGCTAACCGGTGCCAGTGGTTGTAATAATTACTAAGCCCGCGGGGTCAGTGGTTGTAATAATTACTAACCCGGGCCAGTGTTTGCAATTATTACTAAACCGGGGTCAATGGTTGTAATTATTACTAAACCGGGGTCAGTGGTTGTAATTAATACTAAACCGGGGTCAGTGGTTGTTATTATTACCTAATCGGTGCCAGTGGTTGTAATTTTTATTAAATCCGTGGGGTCAGTGGTTGTAATTAATATTAAACCGGGGTCAATGGTTGTAATTATTACTAAACCGGGGTCAATGATTGTAATTATTACTAAACCGGGGTCAATGGTTGTAATTATTACTAAACCGGGGTCAGTGGTTGTAATTAATACTAAACCGGGGTCAGTGGTTGTTATTATTACCTAATCGGTGCCAGTGGTTGTAATTTTTATTAAATCCGTGGGGTCAGTGGTTGTTATTATTACCTAATCGGTGCCAGTGGTTGTAATTATTACTAAATCCGTGGGGTCAGTGGTTTTTATTATTACCTAATCGGTGCCAGTGGTTGTAATTATTACTAAATCCGTGGGGTCAGTGGTTGTTATTATTACCTAATCGGTGCCAGTGGTTGTAATTACATGTATTACTAAACCGGGGTTAGTGGTTGCAATTATTACTAAACCGGAACCAGTTGTTGTAATTATTACTAAATTGGGGTCAGTGGTTGTAATTATTACTAAACCAGGATAAGTGGTTGCAATTATTAGTAAACCGGAGCCAGTGATTGTAATTATTTCTAAATTGTGGTTAGTGGTTGAAATTTTTACCAAACCGGGGTAAGTGGTTGTAATTATTACTAAACCGGAGCCAGTGGTTGCAATTATTACTAAACCGGAGTCAATGGTTGTAATTATTACTAAACCGGGGTCAGTGGTTGTTATTATTACTAAACCGGTTCCAATGGTTGCAATAATTACTAAACCGGTACCATTGGTTGTAATAATTATTACGCCCGCGGGGTCAGTGGTTGTAATAATTACCAACCTGGGCCATTGATTGTAATTATTGCTAAACCGGTGCCAGTGGTTGTAATAATTACTAAGCCGCGGGGTCAGTGGTTGTAATAATTACTAACCCGGGCCAGTGTTTGCAATTATTACTAAACCGGGGTCAATGGTTGTAATTATTACTAAACCGCGGTCAGTGGTTGTAATTATTACTAAACCGAGGTCAGTGTTTGCAATTATTACTAAACCGGAGTCAATGGTTGTAATTATTACTAAACCGGGGTCAGTGGTTGTTATTATTACTAAACCGGTTCCAATGGTTGCAATAATTACTAAACCGGTACCATTGGTTGTATAAATTATTAAGCCCGCGGGGTCAGTGGTTGTAATAATTACCAACCTGGGCCAATGATTGTAATTATTGCTAAACCGGTGCCAGTGGTTGTAATAATTACTAAGCCCGCGGGGTCAGTGGTTGTAATAATTACTAACCCGGGCCAGTGTTTGCAATTATTACTAAACCGGGGTCAATGGTTGTAATTATTACTAAACCGGGGTCAGTGGTTGTAATTATTACTAAACAGAGGTCAGTGGTTGTAATTAATATTAAACCGGGGTCAATGGTTGTAATTATTACTAAACCGGGGTCAATGATTGTAATTATTACTAAACCGGGGTCAATGGTTGTAATTATTACTAAACCGGGGTCAGTGGTTGTAATTAATACTAAACCGGGGTCAGTGGTTGTTATTATTACCTAATCGGTGCCAGTGGTTGTAATTTTTATTAAATCCGTGGGGTCAGTGGTTGTTATTATTACCTAATCGGTGCCAGTGGTTTAATTATTACTAAATCCGTGGGGTCAGTGGTTTTTATTATTACCTAATCGGTGCCAGTGGTTGTAATTATTACTAAATCCGTGGGGTCAGTGGTTGTTATTATTACCTAATCGGTGCCAGTGGTTGTAATTACATGTATTACTAAACCGGGGTTAGTGGTTGCAATTATTACTAAACCGGAACCAGTTGTTGTAATTATTACTAAATTGGGGTCAGTGGTTGTAATTATTACTAAACCAGGATAAGTGGTTGCAATTATTAGTAAACCGGAGCCAGTGATTGTAATTATTTCTAAATTGTGGTTAGTGGTTGTAATTTTTACCAAACCGGGGTAAGTGGTTGTAATTATTACTAAACCGGAGCCAGTGGTTGCAATTATTACTAAATTGGGGGCAGTGGTTGTAATTATTACTAAACCGGAGCCAGTGGTTGCAATTATTACTAAACTGGAGTCAGTGGTTGTAATTATTACTAAGCCGATGTCAGTGGTTTTAATTAATACTAAACCAGGGTCAGTGGTTGTAATTGTTACTAACCTGGGGTCAGTGGTTTTAATTAATACTAAACCGGGGTCAGTGGTTGTAATTATTACCAAACCGGGGACAGTGTTTGCAATTATTACTAAACCGGGGGCAGTGGTTGTAATTAATACTAAACCGGGTCAGTGTTGTAATTATTACTAAACCGGGGACAGTGTTTGCAATTATTACTAAACCGGAGTCAATGGTTGTAATTATTACTAACCGGGGTCAGTGGTTGTTATTATTACTAAACCGGTTCCAATGGTTGCAATAATTACTAAACCGGTACCATTGGTTGTAATAATTATTACTAAACCGAGGTCAGTGGTTGTAATTATTACTAAACCGGGGTTAGTGGTTGTAATTATTACAAAACCGAGGTCAGTGGTTGTAATTAATACTAAACCGGGTCAATGGTTATAATTATTACTAAACCGGGGTCAGTGGTTGTAATTAATACTAAACCGGGGTCAGTGGTTGTAATTATTTCTAAATTGTGGTTAGTGGTTGTAATTTTTACCAAACCGCGGTAAGTGGTTGTAATTATTACTAAACCGGAGCCAGTGGTTGCAATTATTACTAAATTGGGGGCAGTGGTTGTAATTATTACTAAACCTGAGCCAGTGGTTGCAATTATTACTAAACTGGAGTCAGTGGTTGTAATTATTACTAAGCCGATGTCAGTGGTTTTAATTAATACTAAACCGGGGTCAGTGGTTGTAATTGTTACTGACCTGGGGTCAGTGGTTTAATTAATACTAAACCGGGGTCAGTGGTTGTAATTATTACTAAACCGGGGACAGTGTTTGCAATTATTACTAAACCGGGGGCAGTGGTTGTAATTAATACTAAACCGGGTCAGTGGTTGTAATTATTACTAAACCGGGGACAGTGTTTGCAATTATTACTAAACCGGAGTCAATGGTTGTAATTATTACTAAACGGGGTCAGTGGTTGTTATTATTACTAAACCGGTTCCAATGGTTGCAATAATTACTAAACCGGTACCATTGGTTGTAATAATTATTACGCCCGCGGGGTCAGTGGTTGTAATAATTACCAACCTGGGCCATTGATTGTAATTATTGCTAAACCGGTGCCAGTGGTTGTAATAATTACTAAGCCGCGGGGTCAGTGGTTGTAATAATTACTAACCCGGGCCAGTGTTTGCAATTATTACTAAACCGGGTCAATGGTTGTAATTATTACTAAACCGCGGTCAGTGGTTGTAATTATTACTAAACCGAGGTCAGTGGTTGTAATTATTACTAAACCGGGGTCAGTGGTTGTAATTATTACTAAACCGAGGTCAGTGGTTGTAATTAATACTAAACCGGGGTCAATGGTTGTAATTATTACTAAACCGGGGTCAGTGGTTGTAATTAATACTAAACCGGGGTCAGTGGTTGTTATTATTACCTAATCGGTGCCAGTGGTTGTAATTATTACTAAATCCGTGGGGTCAGTGGTTGTTATTATTACCTAATCGGTGCCAGTGGTTGTAATTATTACTAAATCCGTGGGGTCAGTGGTTTTTATTATTACCTAATCGGTGCCAGTGGTTGTAATTATTACTAAATCCGTGGGGTTAGTGGTTGTTATTATTACCTAATCGGTGCCAGTGGTTGTAATTACATGTATTACTAAACCGGGGTTAGTGGTTGCAATTATTACTAAACCGGAACCAGTTGTTGTAATTATTGCTAAATTGGGGTCAGTGGTTGTAATTATTACTAAACCAGGATAAGTGGTTGCAATTATTAGTAAACCGGATCCAGTGATTGTAATTATTTCTAAATTGTGGTTAGTGGTTGTAATTTTTACCAAACCGGGGTAAGTGGTTGTAATTATTACTAAACCGGAGCCAGTGGTTGCAATTATTACTAAATTGGGGGCAGTGGTTGTAATTATTACTAAACCGGAGCCAGTGGTTGCAATTATTACTAAACTGGAGTCAGTGGTTGTAATTATTACTAAACTGGAGTCAGTGGTTGTAATTATTACTAAACCGGAACCAGTGGTTGTAATTATTATTAAACCGGTGCCAGTGGTTGTAATTATTATTAATGGGGTCAGGGGTTGTCATTATTACTAACCCGGGGCCATTGGTGGTAATTATTACTAAACCCGTTTTGAAGAACTAGACGCCTAGTGTATATATAGCGCGGTATGTCGTGTAATTCTGTAGGATTTCTTTTGTTAATATTTGATTTTTGGCTTTCTTGTACCAAGTTTAGGCCATTTGATAAGAAAATTGTGGGGTTCAAATTTTTGGACACCTGCTTCCCTATAAGCGCGGGGAGAGGGGCAAATTAGGGCCTGTATTTGTATGAACTTAATTCAAAATATATGTAATTAATAAGATATTTTTATGTTTGAATATAAAAAAAAGTTTTATTTAAATTTTAACTGATCAATTTCAATCCTTGACCGGAAGTTGTTAGTTTGTTTCCCGTCACGTGAATCGTGTTTTGTCCTCTACTTTTTCAGTTTACTCATTATAATTTAGCTTTATACTCCTTTGTATTTCCTGCTAACAACTTTCAAGTTATCCTTTACCATTTTTACCAAATAAATTTAAGCTGTGAAGATAATATGTTTTCACAGACGTCATCGCCTATAAATGGGTTTACCACCAGTCTCTTGTACAGTTGATAGCTTGCAGTGGCGTATGACAATGCAATGTGGGACATTCTCCCAATTCTTGTGGCTTTTCTTGTCACAATGTTAACGTTTAATATCAAGTTTCTGCTGCTTAAATTAAATATACAGAACAGTATTATGCATATAAAAAGAAACATAATCATACTTGGTGAAACAGATGATTTTTAATGATTTCGAATTTGAAGCATTGATACAAAAAACATGACGGTAAAATGTCCCTACATTACCCTTTGTCCATACCATTACATTCCATACCGATACAGAGAGAGGGTGAGCGGTGCGGACTGGTCCGTTTTGGTACGGACATTTTCAGTTACAAATAAATCGTATCAGTACATTAGTCATTTTGTTCCCATCTTAAACACCAAACCTTTTTTTTAATCAGAATATTTATTTTCAAAATTTATTATAAAATATCTGAATTACAGAGAGAGAGAGAGAGAGAGAGAGAGAGAGAGAGAGAGAGAGAGAACAAATGTGATAAAATAAGTTTTCATCAATTTAATTTTTCTTCCAGATTTAAATGGATAGACAGAGTCTAAAAAAAGAATATTATTTGCAAATGAGAGAGATATAATAGCCTTTGAAAAAAGCTTGGTCATAAGATTAAGTTTATGTATGTATCACATGTCAAGATTTTACGCGAAAATTTAGAAACTGACTGGTATCAGAGTGAATCTGGTGATTTATATCTGCATGAACTTAACAAAAGAAAAGTTTTATTGAAATATGCTAAATTAAATATTGAGTATGGTATGACAGCAGGTGAGCGTTCAAAAAAGTACAGGGATCCAGTACGGCATGCAGAATATCTACGAAAGGAGCGAGAGAGATATCAAACGAGAAAAGAAAAAAGGCGAAAGATCTATCCCAGAGAGAACAAACGAGATAAGAATTAAATGGAGAATAGAGAAAAGGATATTACGCAAGAAGCAATAATGTTAGCAGAAGCAAATATAATTCGAAACACTCCACCGCAGTCACCACAGAATGTCCCACTAGACAATTAGAACAACAGAAAAAAGACAAGAAGGAGAAAGCGTGTAAGAAAGATCAAGCTAAAGTCTATAGAGATAATAAAAAGTTACAAAATCAAATTGCAAAGCAAGAGAAAAAATATCGAAATAAGGAAAAGATGGGAAAGATTGAAGAAAAAGATAATATGTCATCTCAATCCCCAGAATCGGTTTTAAAAAAATTAAAAGGTTACAAGATTCCTGTAACTGTGAGAAAAATCTTGCTTTTCAATAGCTGCATAGTACGCGAAATTAAACATAAAATGAAAAAAGTAAAGAAAAAGAGAGACAAATCAATTCGAAATTAGTAACAGGAAGTGTTCTCCAAAAGTACAAACTGTTACATCTCGCGAAGCATATCAGTTCCGTTTCTTCCTGGAGAACCAAAAGAAACCAAAAGCGGAACGTCATGAACTTGAGATATGAAAAGGTGCAAAAAGCAACAAGTGTTACGACAGAAATATGAGAACGGGTCAAGAACTTTTTAAGTCAAGATGTAAATAGCAGGCTTTTACCTGGTATAAATGACACTTTAACGTTTCGCAAAGTTAAAAAAACAAAAAACGACTTCTTCAAATTGTCAAATTTGTATAAAAAATTCTTAGCCGAACTTTTTCCGATTTAAAGCCAATTTCTTTCTCAACATTTTGTAAACTAAAACCTTTCTGGATAGTAAGACCAAAAGTTTCGGATCGGGATACATGTTGCTGCAAACATCATGAAAATGTTCAGTATTATGATAGACAAGTTAGTTGAACATGCAATATTACCAACACGTGACTTGAGAGATGCATGTGCAACTGTATGGTGTGACACAGAGAGAAAAGAATGCATGTATAACGAGTGTAAGCGTTGCAAAGATAAGAAAGTAGAGAGTGTGACACATTTAAACAGTGAATTGCAAGTGTGGGTAAATGTTTGGAAAAATAAAACGCAAAAAAGCGGCAAATTGAGAAAGCATATGGAGAGATTGATAAAATTACTGTTAAGGTTGTTGTGAAAGGCAGAGAATGTTTTAAATTTCATATGTAAGTCATCTTTTGCATCTTTAAGCCAAGTTTTGACACCAAGTTCTCATAGAATAACCTATTCTTGAATTTAGGTCATTCACTTCGTGTACAACATGGTCATCACTTCAGAGAAATAGTTGAATAATATGAGGAAACAGGTCTTTCAAATTATGACAAGGTTGTTACCATCAAATAGGGCACATTGGTATCTGTTGGTAAGGGAATTATAGAATATATCATAAGTATCCATGTAGGATAGGGAAATATCACCCGAGGGGTTGGATATTTCAGTCAGAGACGAGGGTTGCCAATGTTCAACCTCTAGGGCGAGATTTCCCTATCCTACAAGGACAAACTCATGATTGATTCTTTTCTCCATTTTGATGACAATTTTTGGCTTTAAGTATCAGTAACATCGACGCCACTTTTGTAAGCTTAACTCTTTTTTTTTAATGTTTTACATAAAATTAATGTGACCGTCGGACAAAATGTACCTGATTTAGGTTTAAACAAAAGGTATTAACTAGAAAACAAAGCTATCTATTCTAATCTCCAGAATAAACATTTGAAACGCAATGAATATTTCTAAATGTTTTGATTTCTCAGCAAGACGCCGCCATGTCGCCACAGTATGACGTCATTCAATTTTCCTTTGATTTTGACGTTATTGAAAATCCGCACGTGTAGGTGAATACATAAATTTCTACTATCGTTTCTTCAAGCGGATTTTTTTTATCTCAAACATAGGAAGACGGAAAAATATCCACACCTAGTATCATGAATATAACTTCTGTTTCCTTTATCCGTCATTTTTCAATAATTATCATTTGTATACAGGACACATTTCTCGGCTTTCGTGCCATCGATTCTTTTCATAGATTGTATCTATCAGTTCTCCAGTATATAACACGCTTCTTGAATATCTGACACTGTAACTTTAAAAAAGGCGAACTTATTGACGTATTACATGACAATGTATTTTTAGCTACTCCTTTGATTACGAACGTACTTATATATTTACTAGATCGCATGGTGTGTTGAATACGAAACGCAACATCACATCATAGTTAACATATCACTTTTTGGGATAACTTTTGGCGGTTCATAAGAACTTATTCCCGTGTTAAAGTTGCAGTGTCGGATAGTCAAAAGGTGTGTTGTAATGTCGTCTTTTTGAAGAGATGCAATAGCATGGCATCTCTTCAATTTATTGGAGTATATTAATAGTGTGTGTGTGTGTGTGTGTGTGTGTGTGTGTGTGTCATTTTATGCGTCCATAAAATTATGTGTATCATCTCATGATCTTGTATATTACACAATGAGGTTCGACAAGGTAATACGTGATACCTCTAACGTTTGTGCGGAAGTAATACGTGATGCCCTCTACGTTTGTGCGAAACACTTATTTCCAATGGATATGGAATAGCACAAGATGACGTTTCCATCAAAAACAACGTCATTTTGGGGATCTGTGGCGTTTATCTGCACAAACATTTAGCGGTATTGATAACGTGATACAGAGGCGAACCCAAATATTTACAAATGGTAGAAGATAATTTTGTTCGTATTCAGAGACAAAAATCTTAAATTTATTTTCTTCAGTATAATTATTGCTCATATTTTTACATTTAATCCAATATCTAAAGGTATTACTTTTAATTGCTTAAATTTGTCATCATCATTCATCACAGTAATACATAATATCCATATTACACGGACTAACGGGTCAAATCCCTCACAGTTACGTAAATGTCCTTCTAATTAATAGTAACAAAGTAACTAACGAAAAATTTGTTACTTAGACTAACACTAAAATACATATTGCATAAAAAGTAAAATATAAACTTTGATGTCTACATTCCTCTTGACATCAAGAAAAATGGTAACATTTCTTCTTCAATCATGTTTCCAGCCATCATAAATGGAAGAAAGGAAGATTGCTGTTGCATTGTGGATAACCTGGGTTCTGCAGATGCTCCCATTCCCTTCTGTAGTAGAAGGAGGCTGGCTAAGTCTGGGTAGATAGAGTTTTCTTTTGCACGTGGCGTGATTGGGAAGATTTGTTGACCAGGAAACGTAAAATCTGTATGGAAAATACACAAAAATAGATATGTATGTAAGTAATATAAATACACACAGTTATAAACTCATTGTGGAGCCTTCCTGGCTACTTTGGCTGTTGTCAACACATATTTCATTTATGATGTTGAATCCGTTGTATTTGACATACCAGTGCTTCTAGATTCGTCACATTTCTACTTGATACAAGAACGGATACGATTATACTTTTGCCCAAGTATATTATAATTAATATCAAATTTGTAAAGCGTAAAGGATAATGCTTATATTAGCCACAATATACAACTATACACACGCTTGTACGCAGTCGTGGCAATTAGATGCTACGTTCATTATGATTCCAAATTCAAGAAGTCAAAATGAGCATGAATGGAAAGTGTTAAAATGGGTTCAAAACAGATATAACAATAGTTTATCTTGGCCCTCAAAAAGTTTTATGGCGGTCATCAAGTATTGTTGATAAGCTTCATATCTCCGTGCCCAGGATTTCCTTGGATATATTTGACGTCCCATAGTTCCATTTTCTTTCAATTAATTTTGATAACACACGTGGCGGATGTAGCTAACTAAACAGGAGGTGCTTACCCTTTCGGGCACCCGGTCTCACTTCCCTAGGCCTGGTGGAAGTTCACGTGTTTAACCTACCTTGTCAGTTTCAAAGTTTTTACTTTGCTTCTAGATTCTGATTCGGATATGGATTAGTATAAAAAATGAGTCAAAGATCACTCCGCAGTAGTGAAGAGATATACAGACTTGACTAATAATACCTTAGTTCTCGACAATAAGAAGATGATGAATTTTAAACTACTCAAAATTACCATTTTACTTGCCAATTTAAAAAAAAAGATAAAAAAATCATAATACATGTACTTACCTTTGCTTATTGATCTCATAGAAGCAAATGGCATAGGGTTAGTAGGCATATTCGCCCGTCCTGGCATAGCTCCTAGCATAGGCCTGGCATAGGTCCTAGCATAGGTCCCGGCATAAGGCCTGGCATAGGTCCCGGCATAAGGCCTGGCATAGGTCCCTTAAAACTTCCAGACGACATTGACATTTGTGTGCTAGCTAGCTGTACACAGACAACTAAAACCAAAGCTGCTATTACGTTACTAGTCATCGTTAGATCTTCCTAAAAATTATTATAACTTATCTACAAAATAATAAATAAATAAATAAATAAATAAATATATACCTTAAGATGAAAAATATATTACTTATTTGAATTTAAAAAATAACATTTTTTGTTTTTAGGAATTTTTCACTGATTTTGTAATATAAAGTTAGTTTGTGAAAAGGTATCATGAAAATCAATTCACCCCTTTGTCAATCTTTTTTTCCATTTTAGTAAAAAAAGTACTTGCGTATATTTTACCAATTCATTTAAACATAATAATGATTCTGTGGCACTCTTCTCGTGTGCACTCTTACATAATTCAACATTTTGGCTTTCAACCATTAGATTTAACTTCAATAAATAAAGTACTTAAACAGTAAATAGTTGGTCTGAAATCAACATACGCCTTTTTAGTTACAACGATGTCGTTGTGTACGTGATTTACATTAATTACGTGATTTATTATCGCGCCACTAGCACTGTTACCGTTCTTTCACGGTACACGTGGTCCCAAGATGTGACTAAAAACCCTATTAAGTAAAGGACTCATAGAGTCTTAACATGAAATAACAAGTATATAGAAGTGACTCAATAACAGTATTATAACATTATATGTTGTGACATCTCGACAACAAGAAATAATTAATAATGATTCCTTAGTAATGAAATACACAAATCTAGATGACTGCAGTAAATATCTGTTTTGGCCATCCAATACATCTTTGATTTAATCCCTGCATCAATAACAATGAGGATGGTTTTCATCATAATGACAGGAACAAAAAATATAGCAATTCAATTATATAAACCTTCCACAATGGTCCGCTATATAAACTGGGAGAAAGAATGTGTTACCTTAACGCTTAAATATTATTGTCACAAAATTAAGTCACGTTTTCGAGACGACTATCAAAACTATCTAAAGCTACATGGTGGTAAAATATTGTCTTTATTTCCAACCTTTCAAATCTGACTACGGTATTACAACCTGATATTCTGAAGATTAAATACAATTATGCATATTTGTTTTACTTCCAAGTTTCGAGCATATGAAATTCTTTATCAGTACTTATCTAAATGATTATAATTGATAATATGACAAATCCAATACCCAATCATAAAAACCTTAAATGTAATATTGTCCACTACAATAGAAGTTCCGTGGATGTAGTCACTATAACATATAATATTAATGCTAGTAATACTTACCTCTCTACCTTCTGTTATCTCTCAACACTAAACAAAATGTGAAATTAAACGCATGCTTACGATGTGTTTATTATATTGCTTAGGATTTAACGTGACTAATAAGTATCTATTGGCATCTGACCAGACAACCCCGGACACATTCAGCCTCGCTGTTTGAACAACACATCTCTTACCCAAGGCTATTGGTCAACCGTCAAGACGAATATCACTTGTCACGATTACAAATACCTCTGTAAAAAATTAATTGAAACCTATAACAAAACTTCAAAGGTCCACGTTTGTTGCTTAAGGTATTTTACTGCGACATCATTATTAAGTCATGTGTCTAACGTACGGATGCCTACAAGGTTATTGGATAAAAAAATGAAAAGGTGTTATAACGTTAATTTAAAGGCGTAATGACGCAAAATAAAGGCGTTATAGGAAGGTGTCTTAACGTAACAAAGCGTTTGGTGAGATGCATACTATATCAGTAGGAGAGGTGCCGGGATTCAGGCTCTTGTTCCTGCAATGTTTCTCCGTCCGATGATATTAAACATTAAAATATTGAAATGGTGTGTGTGTGTGTGTGTGTGTGTGTGTGTGTGTGTGTGTGCTGTTCTTCTTTTGATTTATTGTCACTATATAAACAAATCATCATGTTATTTAAATTCTTGCTTTTATCGATTGTTTGTTTGAATAAGCAACATCTAAGAGAACAAGGAACATAAAAATGACAACAAGTCATAGCTTCACATAAACATGTAGATACAAATTAATAAGTTGCAAGGCAAATTAAAACACTTCATTTACTTTAAGCCATTGTGACTTTTTTCATATAAGACTGTATGACTTACTTCAAAGCAATGTACACAGTTTCATAAATAAAAGTTAAAATAGTTTAAAGTGACAGTGTGAAATCATCAGATCATGAAATGTAGGTTACTGCGATCTTACTTCGACCTGCGTTTCGCCAATAGCTTAAATTCACTCAAACATAATCCAATAACCCAATCCATTAGACATGGGTGTAAAACATTTCACCTCTTCCTGGAATTCCAATTGAACTCACCAAAATCATCAAACCCAGACCGTGCTCACACTAATAAATCTTAATTTCTTTGTCCATCGACAGGCCTACAAATGACCTTTCAAAAGTCTTTAGGCTACAACGAATAAAACAGTTATGTATTTAATATATTTGATGTTAATTTAAACACCTGGATAGTAAAGATATATGGTGGGTTTGATGGGATTTTATCCTAAATGAATCGTTTTGGTTTATGAAAAATAAGTTTCCATATTATCAACTTAAATAAGAAAAACAACAGTATTTTATGTGAATTTTCAGATTTTGGCTCATACAAACGTTTATTTTACAGGCATTTTTATTATTAAACTCATAGTTGTGCTTTCATATGCAAAAATATGAAAAATGAGGGTTTTTTTCAGTATTTGATTATTATTTTCAAAGTGTTTTCCTCAGTAGACCAACTTTTACGTTATTACTTCTGAAATATCATTTTCAAAACGCAATCTATACGAGTTTTCCAAAAATTGGCCCTCTTAAGAGAAAAAGGTTTTATTTTTATATATATATATTATTTTTTATTATTATCTTTTTTTATTTTTTATTTATTTAACTATTTATTTATTTATTTATTTTTGTTGTTGTTGATAAATGTATATAAACTGCATATATAACATGTAATATTTGAACACTGCTGACAGTATCTGCTATGGTTAGCGAGGACTCTTTGTAACCTGTACGATCAAATGCGTTCAAATCAACCCGAATATCTTTTTCATTTTATTTTTAAAATTTTACAAATATTAAATGCAATTGTTAAATTATGCTTTTTTTAAGTTTTTTTTTTTTTTTGTTTTTACATATATGTGTTTTTAAAAATGTTCTTCTTTTAAAACAAACTTCTTACTAGTAGATAACCCAGGTTATATATTTTTATACAATAAATCTACACATATATCACCCGTGAATTTTTAGTGAAGCGAGATGTTAGTTAATGCTTTAATATTCTAGTTTTCTGTGTATTGTATAAAGATAAAAAATGGCGATTATGGTGTTAAGGTTTGTTCAATATCCTCGGCTATTCATGGAAAAACCAGTTTACGAAAACTAAACGCTTGTTGTTCATAGACCTGGTCTAATTATAGAATGCGAAATTCTCAGGTCTTTGAAAATACATCGTTACGTAATTTAATTGTATGAAACTCGACACATGTTTCTTTACGTTTGACTAAGTCCCAACTTTTTATTACAACATTACTAGTCTATGACTTAAAAGAACGTTTAGGTTTAGTCGTTCTGAATAAACATTTCCCATATACCTACTTTTGTCATATACAGTCAAACATGTCTTTAAAGGAAATCAGTAAAAGTGTCCTTAATGGTCAGGCAACCTTTATATACAGGTTCAAATAATATGAATAAAGAAGAATTGAGATACAATTTTACTGGCCTTTATAAGCAGGTGGCCATTATATAGAGCTGTCCTTTAAGCAGGTTGGATTGTACTTCTGAATTCGTGCTAAATACTGAGTTTGACTCGGTATATTTATATCTTGTCTTCTATCGATACTTCATATTCTCATATTCTTCGTTACAATGACTAATTCCGAGTATATGTTTTTTCTTTTATTATGATAATTCAATCAATCCTTATGTCATTTTTCGTGCATGTTATTGTGATGTATTCTTGATGGCGATGGCTTTAGTTAATACAAAGAACATGTTTCTCAGATACAATCTCTCTTTTTTTATTAAAACACTATAGATAGTTCCTATGTGACGTCACACTGTCCACTTTCCAGGTAAACTAGCGGCCATTTTGGTAGGCATAAGAAATTAAGTCTTATTAATTCTTTCTAAAATAGGATGCATAAAATTTATAGTCACATCGTTGTTACGGGGACAAAAAACTTATAAAATATATCAAATCAAAGTAAAAACATTGACGATTTTATAAATTTAAAAACTTTATTGATATCCCGATTATTTTTTGAAAAACAATAATTTAAAAATAAACAAGTTTGGTTAAAATAGACAGCTAAATTATATAGATTACCTATCAAAATGGCGACCACTCTACTGAAAAATTCGTCTGCTAAAGGTCCATGAGAACTAACTATAGCGGAGCAGATAACATCAATTTTCACCAAAACATTTTAAATGCGGATAAAGGCATGAAATTTTACACAATTTCTTGTCAATGTACATACATGTAGTTTATAAAATCATAGTTGGCCATTCTGATGTTTGCCATCTTCAAGATGGCCGCCGAAAAACAAATATGGTCACATATTTGCAATGCATAATAAACTTATTCTGTATTTATTCCAGAAGTTTCACTTGGTGATGATATTATTGACTTACAGTGGTCATAATTTTATGCCCCGCAATCAGAAGGCATCATCATGTCTGTCTGTCCATCCATCCGTCCGTAAGTCCCTCCATCCAACAAAACACCATATATAAGTCTGTGTCCATATCATCCATATTATCCATATGGGTTGAACTTGATTTAACTTTTCACAAATGTAAACTTACATGAGACGTTTTGTTGCATTACATATTTGGGTGCATAGGTCAAGGTAAAATGTCAAATTGTAGGAAAAACCAAGGCAGTAACATTGGAACCGGGTGTGTCTCAAGAGCCATCACCAGTGATCTATGATTCAGTGTTTTTGTTTGTCTATTGAAGAAACTTCTGTCCACAGAAACTCGGGAGCACAGAGTTAGCTTGTTGTTTGTTAGAGAAATATGTCATGAATCGCTCTAAAAGAAGTTATGATGTTTTATCCAAAATGACGGAGAGTGCCAATCCGAGAGATTCAAACCAAAAGGGACGAGGCATACGCCCCGGTGTTCAGATTGCACGCTGTTTAAATAACACTGGACAAACTATCAAACTGGGTTTAGGAAATATATCAACCCAGAATATATCACAAACATGAAATTGTTGTAAAGTCAAAGGTGTTAAATGGATTACCCCTCAGCCTTCTAATTGATACGACTAATAGTTTACCCATCTGTTTGAGAATAATTTTATTGGTGTTTGTCATGTCTTAAGAAGGATAGATGAATGAAAAGGAATTGAAGCCACCTGTAAAATATTAAATAAAGAATCACAAATCTTTTAGGTTAATATTCAAAAAACAAAACTCCAAGAGGTATTGTTCAATGGATTATTATTCAACAACTATTAGTGTGTGTGTGTGTGTGTGTGTGTGTGTGTGTGTGTGTGTGTGTTTTCCTGTAAGAAAACTGCAATTCGATCGCACCCCAATCATGTTTGAATCCAGGACAAACCCCTGTAATGTCATACAAACAACCCTTATTTGGGTTTACAAAGCAATTCAACCTAAAACAAAGGTCTACAATCTAAGCTAGTTGGTTTAAAAGGTGAATTTAATTTATTTTCAAGAGCTCTTACTTCTCGTCTTCTTATCAGATTGGGCAATCTGACCTCTTGTCTTCTTCGACATAAAATCAGACACAATAAAAATGTTTCCATAGTATTTATGTAAAATCACAGTAGATAGTTTTTATACGGTCACACCATACTTACCAAATATATTTATATTTACCACTATGTACGTGGTGGCAGCCTTAAAACATTAAAGTCCTTGATAAGACTAGCCTTGCAATATATCTTGCTCAACAATTTATTTATAAGTAGCTAGCTAAATTATACTTTGTTTCCGTACGGGTGGACATGA
The DNA here is from genome assembly GCA_021292105.1 of Anadara kagoshimensis. Lineage (NCBI taxonomy): Eukaryota > Metazoa > Mollusca > Bivalvia > Arcoida > Arcidae > Anadara > Anadara kagoshimensis. Next base: position 15,843,529 of record CM037872.1, on the reverse strand, counting down.
CCGAGTGGTACTGCCACTGACTTTGTAAGCCAAGGGTTGTAGATTCGAACCTCACTCGGGACTTGGAAATTTTCTGAGATGATTCTCATCTTATGTCCATACTACAGCTTTAAAAAAGCTAAATACTAGAATAGTATTTCGGATATAACTCAAGACCGAGGTCCAGAGTCGCAGTGTGCAAACTAAAGGCACCTACAGTATGTAGGATTAGGAAAAGAGTAGTGCACTTGTGTACTACAGAGGACGCTTACAACTGGAAGCGACTGGGACAAACTAAGCAAGATAAGAAATAAGAAGAAGTAATGGGAACAAGCTTTATTATTGCATATTAACTGTGAAACTCATGTACCATAAGCAAGAACAGAAAGTTTAATGCTTCATAGAAAAGGAAAGTTGACAAATGTAAAGTTGAAGTCATGTTGACATTGTACCAATCCCTACCAATGCAACCAGTGTTCACTTAAAAGGAATATGTCATTAGTAATAAGGACTCCGACTAAATATAACCATGAGAAAACCGACACTTGTGTGTTTCTTTAAAACAATACAAGCAACTATTGACAGATGTATGCTCTTTCAAGACATTGCTGTCACAGTTGAGCTATCTTTAATGATCTAAATATAGTTCAGTTATGGATGACATATGTCATAGACAATTATCTACATTGGATACCAATTCATATAAGCATTTAAGGAATAATGTGTTATACATCAGCATGTATTTGGAAAGCCAAAGGAACAAGCCTTGAATGATCTGAGGTATTTCGACCCTTACATATCTCTTGCGAAACTTTAAATTACAATTCAGTATTAGAGTCATTGAATAATTCGTTGTTGTTATGCGCGTCTTGAGCTCTGTGCTCGCAGATGGCATCTGTATAAAACTATTCCACCATTAAAATATGCTCTTATTAGACATATAAAAAATCAAATCTGCAAGGACATTCTCAGAGTCAATGTCTACATATGCCCCTTAGTATACCATCACTGAGAAGATGAAGTTTAGTAAAGATAATAGAGTTTAGGCCCAATAAGTTATGATGGTAACAACACTGAATACTGAAACATTTATGAGTTTAATGGGATATTATATCACATAAACTATGATATGCGCTTTTGTGTTGACATATTTTTATGAACAGTTTTGGAGAAAAGACAAAGACAATTATTTCTGAAGAATCATAACTCTAAATAAATTGACAAACTTACTCAGGTTAAGAATATGCATTTTAGTCATCACTGTTGTTCACCAAGTTATATAAAAGCGTCAAATAAATAGTTGTTTGAGAAATTCTCCAGACAAGAAGTAGGATGGACAGTCGAGCGCACGGACGGACGGAAATTATTCGAAGTTAATTTCCCCTTTCTTGCTTGGTAACATTGGGGATGGTAAATTCATAAACCCCTTTAAAAAGTGATAATTGCAAATTGCTCAGAGGACATTACATTACCACTTTTTAAAAAAATAATACCATTTTGAATTTGATGACGGCCATTTTGAAAATGTAAGAAAATTGAGATGGCCAACTATCTCTACTTATTATTGGATAAATAGGGGACCTTCATGCCAAATTAAAGTTTTTATCCGGAGGTGAAATATTTTGCTGTTTATTCGCTCCACTATTAAAAAATTATGTGACCAGCTGGTGAAATATGCAACACTATGTAACCAGAAGGTGAAATGTACAACACTATGTAACCAACAGGTGAAATGTACATCACTATGTGACCAGCAGGTGAAATGTACAACACTATGTAACCAGCAGGTGAAATGTACAACACTATGTAACCAACAGGTGAAATGTACAACACTATGTAACCAGCAGGTGAAATGTACAACACTATGTAACCAACAGATGAAATGCACATCACTATGTAACCAACAGGTGAAATGTACAACACTAGTGTAACCAGCAGGTGAAATGTACATCACTATGTAACCAGCAGGTGAAATGTACAACAATATGTAACCTACAGGTGAAATGTACAACACTATGTAACCAGCAGGTGAAATGTACAGCACTATGTAACCAGGAGGTGAAATGTACAACACTATGTAACCAGCAGGTGAAATGTACAACACTATGTAACCAACAGGTGAAATGTACAACACTATGTAACCAGCAGGTGAAATGTACAACACTATGTAACCAATAGGTGAAATGTACAACACTATGTAACCAACAAATGAAATGCACATCACTATGTAACCAACAGGTGAAATGTACAACACTAGTGTAACCAGCAGGTGAAATGCACATCACTATGTAACCAGCAGGTGAAATGTACAACAATATGTAACCAACAGGTGAAATGTACAACACTATGTAACCAACAGGTGAAATGTACAACACTATGTAACCAGCAGGTGAAATGTACATCACTATGTAACCAACAGGTTATAATAAATGTGCAACACAATGTAACCAGTTGGTGAAATGTGCAACCATATAGGGCGAATGAAATGTGAATGTGGATTTCATGATTTGAAATGGGAAAAATACTTGCAAATCAAACAAATTTATAAACTATAACATTATTGTTAAATTGAAAGTTAATGTTTTTGTTTCTAAAACTCTGTTTGCAGTTTTATGACATTAAAACCGCAATGTTTCATTTGTATTAAGACGTTATGTTAATGCCAGTGTTTACTCATTACAAGTAACTAATGATAATATAATCTCTTTCACGATAACCCCCAAGCTGTATATAGAAGTGCAGTTTCTCTACTTCATACCTCTAGTATGTATTACTCTTGTCGTAACAAGTTACAAAATCTGACTAACACCTTTACGTACGATGGAATGATAAATTGATAACTGTCGCTCTCGGTAATACAATTTGGTAATTTAGATGATGTTCGGATTATAATGTTTCACATATTAAATGTTCAAAGGGTTATAGATCATTTTGGTTAAATACCTAAAATACCTTCCTTTATTTATTTTATTTATTATTGTTGTTTTATGTAAGTATGGCGGACTATTGCTTCAGTATTTGATAAAAAAAAATGGAATAGGAATCGTGCGTTTATTGGAACCAATGGATGCAAAAATATGTAAAACAGGATATTGTTTTATGTTTTCAGTCGTTTGTTGTTACATGCTCTTCATTGCTTTAGCTATTGTTAACTTCTTTATAACCCAATTTAAACATTTGTTGATACTCCAAATACATTGTATAATATAAACACTACTGTCCATATTGTTAACTTTAAAGCCAATGAAACAAATCAGAACAAGAAAGTTCAAACATTACAAGCAAACACAACAAGAAGGATAAACGTAAAATGGCATCGCTGATTAACAAACTCACGACAGGATTTCATGACAAAATACTGTCCAGTAGCGATGTTTTATTAGAAAGCCACCGACCTATCTCCGACCATCCCATATCTAAACATTTTACACCGATAAAGCGACTTCCGTAACATTTCCTTAGCGGCTACATTTGACGTGAACCAACATCAGAGCCGTTAGCAGTAGATTAGTAAATAGTTGTATTTTATAACATGGTTCACTATATCCCAAGAAAATGATGGACGTACACTTGCTGGCTGACCTCAATAACTGGCAGTGGATAAGCGGTTCTGTTAATATGACCTCTCATTTTAATTATTAAATAATCAGATTCACACATACTTAAAATGTTCAACCTTGGTTCATAGATCAGTCTAGTGCGTCACTATAAAATTTGAAATGTTTAGTATACTCAACATAATGTTAGAACTGTATTCGTTCTTTATGGAAACACATTTTGCATTGTCAACATATCAAATAAAGATACACAAATATTTCACTATCATAAAAGATGCAGTGTACGGTCATTAGTATCTTTATTGTTTCCCCGTGGTAAATCATCTCTCTTTTTGGAGGTAATGTGTTATAGCCCGTGGGCTAGGTGAACCCACTATGCACCCCCAGGATCCTCCGACATCACTTTTTTCTGGTAACTTAAGGTAAATGGTGGTTTTATACCACAGAATTGTTATATGTCCCTAGAGCAGTGGTAACATAACGTATGATTTCTACCGTTGACTAGTTGTAGCGAAAAGGGAACATAAAAAATAAATTTATTTTGCTGGTATAGAGTCTTTTCACTACTAAGACTCCTGCAGTGCCTACTTGTGGAAACATATATAGAACACCAGAAACAGTAGCTAATGAGAGAAACATAGAAGATCTGTGAAACAACAAAGAAACAAGCAGGTAAAACAGCAAATGCAGGCAGACAGGTGAAAAAAGGGAGGGAAAAAGATAACAACAGAGGAAGAATTGGCTAAACACTTCAACGAGATACTAAAAAAACCACCTCCAGAAGAAATATTGGACAAATCACCACCCACATTAGATAATAAAATAAAGTAGGAGTGCCAAAAAAGAAGAAATAAGAAAAGTAAAAAGCTATTTGAAAAAGGAAAGCTGTATGACTTAATGAAATACCACCAGAAGCAATAGTAGTAGATGTAAATACCCCAGCTGATATTCTATCTGAATTACTGTGTGCTATCTGGATAAGAGAAATGATGCAAACAGAATGTGAGATGGGCTATCTTATTGATGTGAAAATTGCAGACACCACACTATCGAGTGTAGCTGGCAAAATACTGCCTAATCCTAGACACACTTAAATATTAAATAGATGAATTGCTCCGAACAAAACATGCTGGTTTTAAGAAATAAAATCTTGCACAGACCGAATCGACACTCTCAGGTATAGAACAGTCAGCACAATGGCAGTCTCCATTATACCTTTAAAGTATAAATTTGTTGTGCTCCCACTCGGGCTTTCATTTGAATACAGGAGTACATCTGAATACAATTCACAAAGCATCTTTGTTATAACTATAAGCTAGAACATGAATTAAACTAGAAAAAAATGTGAGCCACAAACTCACAAAAATACCCCCGTTCCCCCCACATAAAAAAACCATCGGATCAAATTTTTAAATAGGAGGTGCACATCTACATTATATCACAAAGATTGTGTGAAAGTTTCATGAAAATCCATTGAAGGGTTTAGGAGGAGTTGCGGATAAGAGATAGGTACCCTAAGGTGTAACGGAAGGACGGAAGGACGGACGGACGGACACACGGACGGACACCCATATCACTATATACCCCCATTTTTTAAGCGTGGGGTATAATAACAAAGAACGCGATAGATGGAATACAATGATCACGAACATCCCAGCAAGATGACTTGGGCTTCGCTGATATCTGTCTATTGAAGCGCACATTTAATCAAAGGCAGGTAAAGACCACACAACAAAGTTTTAGAAATTAGACTGAAGATCAGCTCAAACAAAACAAACTATTGACCAACAATACAAAGAAATCAAAAGCCATAAATTTAGATAGATAGAATTTAAGAGGTCAGTGAGTTCTGTTACTTTGGGAGCATGATTGGTGTTGAACAAGAAACAAAACGTGACATCAAAGCAAGAATTAGAAAAGTCAGAATAGCATACACAATGTTAAAGAAACATATGGAAAGCCAATCTGTCACTAAGAACAAAAACTGAATACTGTAAATCAAGAAATTAATGCGATCAAGAAATTAATGCGAAAAATGCGAGGCCCGTTTCATCGCATTAATTTCTTGTCGCATTAATTTTCCGATTTCCAAAAGTTCAATGTAAAATGATTTATCTCCCTTGAACCGGAAGTTGTAATCGTGGGTCATTTATTAGAACTCATGACGATAATTCTCTAGTTCTGGTATAAAGTATTATTAATCTCTTCATAAATTGTCGAAAATTTAGCGATAAGACTTTTTTTCGTCACAAACTTTCACATTGCCATGTTTTTGACACTTTTCTATAGCGGTTTTTTCCCTAAATTTGAGTTTATGAGGTCATGGTTACTTCATAGTAGCAGCTACACCAAGCATTAAATTTGATCAAATTGGAACTTGTTCCCTTTACATTGATACCACATATGATCGTTTTTATAAAATATTATTGAAAACAAACATGAAAAGTTCCCCTACCCCGATTAGAGAAATTTATTGAAAACTATCAACTACACTTAAAGATGTAGAAGGGCCCTATTTAATAGGAGAACTTCCTGAATCCATTACCTAAATATACCAGAAGAAAGTGGTGTCGGAGGATCCTTGGGGTGTACGGTGGGTCTTTCTAGCCCACGGACTATAATGGGTTAAATAAATCACCTAACAACAAATAGCAAGTATCTATAAGTACGAAAATAAATTAAAACTCAAGTAACTAAAACTTGAAGAACACTTGATAGTATAGGACACATTTATTGATTCAGGGTAGAGGTAGGGGAACGTTTTTATCTTTTATCTTTGCTTCAATTATTTTTTATAAATATAAATCATACTTGTTATCATTGTAAAGGGAACATATTCAGCTTTTATAGCATACAATGTTAGTTGGTAAATTTGCTACTATGACGTAACCATGACGTCATAAACTCAACTTTTTGAGGAAATCACAAGAATCTTCATAAAATTATTTGTTATGGTTTACGGTGTATATTGGAAGTGACAATACTCATAAAATTGCGAAGCAATTTATGACAGAACTGTCACTTACAAAAATCTTGTTAATACCCTATAAACCACTACAAATTACAAGTTATTTCTTATATTTACAATATTAATCGTTATCATTTCTGCTTAGAATTTGCAAAAGGTCAAACGTTTAATATCACTTGTTTCCATTTCTTTTCCGCAGGTGTTGTTAGTGAATGGAACTGTGTCATTCTTTCTTTCAGGACATTTAGCTCCGCCATCATTCCTTCAATGCATTTATCCCCGCCATATTGGATACCAACTCAAATCAAAATCGGACTTGACGAGAGGTTGATAGGCCATGCTAGTTTTCTGAAATGTAAACATCATTCATGTCAATAAGTAGGTATTTACCAGTGAGTGCCCAACAACCAACATCATCCTAAAACACGTTCCTTACACGCTTTATATAGTTTTATGTGCGTTTTATGAAAAGATGGCATTTGTGTAGAATATTTTAGGTAAAATTTCCTCAAATACCATCAAAATAGTGGATGTACATCACTGATGTGCAAAACACCTGGGTGAAATTATATTTAGTTTAGAAAAAGTTTATAAAAGTTACATATTATACAGACTATGTAACCTTTATTTGGTATGGGACGGAATGATAGACGAAAGCGCGAAAGGACGGATAGAGTCGAGTAATTCCCATTGAAAATCGCTACAGTTGAAGAGAGACTCTGGGCACAAAAGTTTTTTTTAAACATGAAATCAGTTACATAATTAAGATGGTATCATTCTTTGCAAGATTAAACATTCTATCATTCCATCATTATTTTCATGATAAATCTGCGTTTCTCATGTGTAAAATACCTCGATTTGTTTGAACTTCTACATGCTTTTGCTTTTTAATATTTGGAAACATATCGTGATCCCTCAAACAAAGTCTTAACCTCCTCTTAATAAACTCGTTTAATTTTTTATTTTATTTTAAAATTTATAAACATCTTTAAAGGTAAAGAAATTTTAATAACAGCAAAAAAATGTCTTTTATTAATTTTATTAGATAGCAATAATAAGAGAGGTCAATAAAAATAAAACAATTACATGGTAAACCTCACTGGACTCAATTTAATAATAATTGGATGAGACGGTGGTGCTATTAAGCCTGATGAAATGTTAAAAGTATGGACAAAGTCTCTGAGGTAGAGACCAGAGTATCTGGTTTATGTACACAGTAGTCATCGCCAACTATCAAACTTATTATCATCTAGGGTTCACTCACATAATTATTATGGAGTTGGTACTTTATCAATATTTGAACATATAAATTCCCAGAAATACGTACTATTATTAGAAAAACTTTACGCAAATGTATGACAAGTTGTCGCTAACCACTGTTGTAATAATGCATGGATTTTCCAAGACAATAATACTCCCTGTCATTCGTCTCGATTGTCAAAGGAGTGGAAACAGAAGCAATATTCCACTGATCATTTCGTCCTAGCAGTGTCCTTACTTAATCCATATTGAAAACGTGTGGTTGTTTATGAAGAATATGATTAAAAGTAGACTTCATTTGATAACCAATGTTGAAGATCAAAAACCCAGTTACTACATGTGTGAATTAAGGAAGTCCTACTATTATATTCAAAGACTGTATTCCAGTTTACTCGGTCGTTGTAGATAAGTCCTGGTATAGACAAGCAATATCACAAAGTAGTGAATGTATATTTTAACAAAACAAGGTAATGTATCTGATTTTGTCTTTGACCGTGAATTTTAATTCAAATTCGGTTATAACAAAAAATGACTCATTTTTATATGGCACCATATGCTGTAATTGGTCATTGAGCAAACGATATTCATGTCATGTGCTACTTTTGAATTTTTATGAAATAATATAATTCAAAAGTATGTCATGTGCTACTTTTGAATTATATTATTTCATAAAATTCAAAAGTAGCACATGACATTCACATTAATTACCATATTGTGAACCATGTAGTTTTTATTATTACGTGTAGTATTTTGGATTATTAGTATCCTTAGAACTTGACTATAGTTAGTACCCGTTTCTTTAACAGGCAGACATACCATCATTATACAACGCAATATATATCCTGCCAAAGGTATAGAAATTGTCATTTCTGCTTTTTATCACCATTTGAATGTACACTCCAGTAATTAATACTAGAACCTTATTTTTATAGACATGATATTTTAAAACGAATCTTATTCTCTCGATAAAACGTAATATTAACAAATGGAATTTTCGTATGGGTCATTTCCGTATTTTCCGTATTTAGTATATGTATTTGTTATGACATGTAAGTGTGCGTATTATGAAATCGTCATGCTGCAGAAAATATTTAATGGATTTGTGTCTCTTTTACACTTACATTGTGGAAACCTTGTGACTTTACCTGGTCTGACTGGTATGCAGTACATTTGTTTACCTTATTAGTTTTACAACTACTTAATTATTTTTGAAGATGTTTTAATCGCATTGTGAATTTTGTTGGCTTTTGCATCATTCGCGTTATTTTTTAAAGGTCGTATAGAAAAAACACCAATGATAAAGTCGGTATATATTGTATAACAAATCCCCCCCCCCTTTTTTCTGATGTACGGAAAACTCTCGTGCTATTAAACAGTAGGTGTGGAATAAAAAAAAGTTATGACATTGTTTGACGGATCAGGGTCTTCTTCAGTGGTTAAATACTGCAAATAGTTTGGTAACGTACGCCAACATTTAAGCACGATTTATCTCCCTTCAATTATAAATGGCTATACATGGCTCGTGTTTTTCTACGAAGTATTACTGCTATTTAATACATCCGCGTTCTATCCACAACGGCAGGCTGTCGGCAAATAAGTGTTTATTTGTTGGTTTATACGATAAAATTCGTACCGGTGTACTTTATGCTTTTACATAACAGACACTGTACACACAGCATATATCTTCAAATTTTAACAAGAAATTGCTCTTAAAATCTCCTGACGACATTGGTATTTGTGTGCTAGCTAGCTGTACGCAGACAACTAAAACCAAAGCTGATATTACGTTATTAGTCATCGTTAGATCTTCCTATAAATTATTATAAACGTATCTACAATAAATAAATAAATAAATAAATAAATAAATAAATTCTTCATAATCAGAAAAGAGCTATTACGACAGTAACGAGATCTTTAATTAGTGCAATATTCATTAAACTCCAAAAAACCCCGTCGACCCAGATAATAATTTTCTGGTACTATCTTTCTCATCGGATTGTAAAAATCGCCCGGATGTGGACGATCTCCTTGTTATTTACGTTATGATTAGTAGCCACTTAGTTTGTGAGAATAGTCACCAGTCAAGAAAATGATAGGCAATCATCTCAAATGTTAAGTTTGATCTTCTTTTTAATAACAATACCAGTAATAATGAAATATGTTTATTAAGTTTAATCTAAATGACCAATATAACATAATTTAAATATTATAATAATATTTCGCCATCACAATGTTTCCGATATAAATGTAAAAAAAAAATCAAACAGCAAATACACGTTTCTTGAATAATTTGAAGTAACAAGTATAAATGTATTTTGTAAATTATTGTAATATTATAATTGTCTAGGAAACTGGTTTATATAAGAGTTTACTCTTGTTCCGGGATCCTCTTTATATTATTTATTTGTAAATTGTACTTGAAACATAAATAAAATATTGTTTAAACTAACAAGTATAAATGTTGAATAAAATAATAATGACACTTATTTCTGGTACTTGTTAATTTATATGAGGTACTATTGCCATCCAGACTTCATCTTGAGAGACATCGGTGCAGGTAAACAGTCGTACACTTACACACTGCATAAACTGGTTTATTGTATTGTCAAGAACTGTAAAGTTTTATACATTGAAAAAAGACATATTGACGGGTTGTGAAAGTTTTATACAATGAAAGAAGACATATTGACGGTTGTGAAAGTTTTTATCGATCATATAAAATTACCTCTGGAAGATTTTAGCATTTTCAAATCTAAAGTGAGCTTTTGGAAAACACATCTTTGTCTCGTAGACGCGTGTGGTACTAACGTTAAACCGAGAAAGAACAAACTTGAAATGACCGCTTTATATTACAACTGATACGTAGACATTTGTAAAACTCCGTTTTTTCCATGATTTATTGTTGTCTCTTAATAATTGTGAAAAAACATGATCCGCTTCGATCCGTAACAACTATACTTTGTTGTAAGTGTTTATTATATAGTTCAGACAAAATGGATATCAATAATCACTCTTTGCTCTTTGTAAGCTTCACTAACTACTTGCAACTAAAACCAACAGGTTTTTAAAACTAGTCAATTTTTTATATTTAGCGTTGAAGATTTGGATTTAAACTATTCTGACTTCTGATGAGACAAAAGACTTTTCTGTGTTGGAAATTTTTTTTTACATGATTATCTTTTAAATGTCCTTTCTTGTTTCCGTACAATTTGTTTTTCATGCCTCACAAAAAGCAACGTAATTTATTCATTTATTTAAACACACACACACACACACACACACACACACACACACACACACTGTTCTCCTTTACAGCCAGGAGCAACATTTTATAAGTACTTATAATAGTGAGATAATATAAAATATACCACTTACAACGGGACATAACAAACCTTTTTGTTTGTCATTTTCTGATTGTTTTATGCATGCCTTGACGCCGACATAATGACCGGAAAAGGTGGACAGTGCGGCACGTGGGCTGCTATCTACTGCTGTAAGTATATTACTTCATTTGTTTTAAATCATATTAAATAAAAATAGTAATTTTTTATTAAGAAAAAGAAAATATCAGATTTTCTAAAAAAAATTTCGAGAAATATAAAATACCATTATGGCCTATTAAACCGGAAAGAGGCTAAATGTGGATGTTCTCTTATTTGCGTAGATTCTAGTCTGTCAAGTCTGTACAAGTCATGATTCGTATTTGTTACCATTAAAATATTTTTTTTATAAACAACACAAAAAATCTTGACCAAACTACAAAATTTTGAAAAATGTCTATTTTTATGTTTACACAAAATAGTTATTGTTGGTGTTCTTTGTTTCTCCAAAATATAGTTATCATATGAATTCATAATCTCTAAAAATTTTATTCCTTTATTACACCCAAACCTAAAAATCTTACATAGTAGACTCGCTGGAAACGTTGAAATTTAACGAAAAACTCGCTTTTCTAACGGAAATTTTTCATAAATGGCGCAAAAACTTATCCTTTACAATGGCTTTAAAGTGTTCATTTCACCGCTTTTACAACAATCACTTTAGATGACAGGCGTACATGTACATTGTATGTCAGGGTCAACAGTAATATTTTGCGGCATTTATTTATTTATTTATTTATTTACTTAAGCATTCGTTGTTGGTAAAAAAAAAACCAAAATATTTTATTGAACAGTTGAACTTCAAAGGGACCTCACCAATAGTAGTGTCACGGTATTATTATCGTTTACACGTAATAAACTTCTGACTAAATACCTGTAGCCTTTCTGATCCATTCAGGACAAACGCAAGTTGTCCATTTACTAATAATTAAATTTGTGTATAGGTATGATTTATACTGACACACCTGACAAGACCTGTCACGATATATACAACACAATTAACACATAATATAGTACTCCTCTCTCTCTCTCTCTCTCTCTCTCTCTCTCTCTCTCTCTCAATTTCATGGAAAACTTGGAGGTATTTTTAAGATGGAAATAAAACGGTTCTGAAATAAAAAGTTTGACATTACAGATCAGAACTTTACATGTAATTCAAACAACTTGTTATCTCAGCTTTGATTGGAAATTTTCATCCAGTCAGTCACTATGAAATACAAATCAAAAATGTCTGCTTTCATATTTCAACTCATTGTCAACAACAAAGTGATTTAATAACAAATGCATTTGATAACAACAGCAATAATAATAATAATAAGAAGAAGAAAAAGAAGAAGAAGAAGAAGAATTTTAATAATTATAATAATAATAATAATAACAATATATTTTATAGTGCCATATACCATAAAACAATAACAAATACATAAAAAACAGTATACCGATATACATATAAAATACGACACCGAGCCTAAAAGACCGTTGAGACACTATTTAAAAGATCAATATTCAACCATATAAGATACTGTTAAACACCCAACTGATTAAAAAAAAACTTGATAAACACGCTGCATAGAAGCATTTAAATTTTAATATTATCTCAATTTCAAATTATTTTTTCTAAGAATGCTAAAAAAGTAAACTATAAAAATTCGTGAAAAAAACGTTTTCTTCGTTTTGAAAAGTTACATAGAGTATTAGCTAAAATGTCGTGTATCTCATCACATTTCATAATGCGATAAAACTTTTCATAAGCACTAAAACTATTGGATATATAAACTACAGAATAAAAAGCAGTAAAACAAATATCACTATAAAGGGGACAATTCATTTTAATGTTACAAAAACTACATGTACGTTTATCAAAATGGACTTGCGGTCTATCGTATCGACCTGTTTCGACAGCCAACGACAGTGCTCCATTATGGAACAACGAGTGTTCTACGCTTGTGCCGTGACATTTTTTAGACACATAGACGTTTTGCTTGTGTTACCTATATGTACGTAATTTATCACCCTTTTCCCTATTATCAATGTCGTTGCAAAAGTTCCTTTTTATACAAAGCTTATGCCGTTCGATACGTAATGAGTATTGCACCACATTACGATAACGCGCTTTAATGATGATACGCTTATATAGCTCTATTCAATACACGTATCTTCAACTCCACATAGTTTTAACATCATAGCCATTCATAAGAAACCCTTGTTGACAACTACTGAAAAATTAAAATGGTTGGGAAACGAAGAAATTAGAGCTTATATAAAAGTTCACACAAAACTCGGTCAGTCGGTAATACAAATATTTTACTGATTTTTGTGGAAGTTTATGGGTCTGATAAGGTATTTTATGGGTCAGTTAGTAGCCGGAGAATGGAATTTCTGACTGACACAGAGTCCGTAAAGAATGCAGCAAAATGTGATCGTCCTGTGACTGTAACAGGCAAAGCAAATGCCTCAAAAGTCGGGAAAATAACTGAAAGTGATGACAGATACACCATTCGTGATATTACCAAAGCTGTTGGCATATCACTAACGCGGAAGGATTTCATTTTGAAGCGTATTTTGCAAGTACGAAAGTTTTCTGTCAGATGGATCCCGCATATTTTGAGAGATGACCAAAAGCGTGTACGAGTACAAACCGCTAAGCAATTCCTCGTAATATTTCCAAAATTCAATAAAAGAAAATATGCAGACATTGTCACTGGTGTCGGAATATGGGTTCACTATTTTGAACCAGTAAGAAAGATTGGAAAAACGATATATATATATATATATATATATATATATATATATATATATATATATATAGCTAAACACTGTAGAAGGCCCGTATTTGCCAAAAGAGGTATAAACACAAAGAAGGTCCTTTGTTACATATTCTTTTCATGTGATGGTATAGCCGCTGACATTCCGGCGGTGCCGAAGGGCAAAGGTGTTACAGGTTGGTATTACCAAGATAAACTAAATAGCTCAAGAAATATTATCTTGAACGGCGCCCTTTGTCAGGATAAAGTCATGGTCGTCTACTTCATGAAAATTTTTATCAGAAATATCTGAGCTTGTGAAGCAATTTTGGAAGTCAAAGAACGTTACCGTCTTGTCACACCCGCCATACTTTCCTGATCTAGCCTAATGCGTTCTTTTCCCTTTTCTAAAATTTATCTGGCCGTTGTTACAAATCCCTCAAAGCCTTTTACTCAGCAAAATCCTCAGAGGTCTACTTAAATCAGCGTATCGTCACACATTTCAGAAATGGAATAAGAGATTAAAATTTAGAAAGAATTTAAAAACGTGGAGAATACTTTGTAGGGATGTAATATTCTCTTCACTGTTTGAGTCGAATGCTTTTGACATACGCATTACATATCAACAGCCCTCGTTAAACACATACTTCATATGTACTTCTTCAACATGGTTTATGATTTTGCAACACTTAATGCCATAGAATTTCTCTTTGAAATTCTCCACAGCACTGTCATATAAACAGGAGAAATTAATGTAACAATTGCAAATAATTCCTTCATAAAAGCATGTTGTTGGTATTGGCCAAAACACAAAACAGACAAAACAGAAAACGGAAAAAGATGCATAATTATATATAAAGACAATCTTTCTATAAGAGTAACAACCCTAGTCTATCAAATAATGACTTACATACACAGTGAAACCTGTCTATAAAGACCACCCAAGGGAACCAGTAAACGTGACCATTATGGGCAGTGGCCTTTATATACAGGTTCAAATAATAAGAATAAAGAACAATTGAGATACAATTTTACTGGCCTTTATAAGCAGGTGATCTTTATATAGAGGTGGCCTTTAAGGCAGGTTGGACTGTATTGCCATAAATAGCAGATATAATACAAAACTTGTTAACTAACTATAAGGTAACTACTGTAAACGTGTATTTATTTTCGCTGTATAGGAAATTTAGACATGTCGGCGTAGTTAAATTTTCGCGTTTTTGAAATATGCACTATAACACAATAAGCATAACATAATTTTCGCACGGTATCAATTTTCGTGCAAAACAAACGACCAGGAAATAAGCGAAAATTAGTACACCGTGAAAATAAATACGTTTACAGTATATAGGTTATTTTTTTAAGTTATATAACATGCTTTTTGGCCATAAACCTAATAATATAATCATAAATTATATTAAGATTTTTAAATGTACAGAACAATTTCATTAAAACATTTTGTTATTTGTTCAGCTTGACCAATGTTTTGTTAAAAGACACCTAGTTTATACGTGCAAAAACATTTTACTTGTAATTTTATTAGACTTATATAAATAGATATGTCAAGATATGTAATTCTAAATTAAGTAAGGCCATATATATATTTATGTTTCAAACAGTCTATTTCTTACTGATGTTCGTGTAAATATTGTCACAGGTTATACATGCACATGAAGCCATGCAGTTCCTAGGTGCAGTATTTGTCGTTTTTGTTGTGTTTATTGGAAAACTGTCAGCTGACGAATGGACGTATAGAGTGGTTAGAAGTAAGTTATAATAATAGTAGTAGTCGTAGTAGTAATAATTATAATAATTATATTAATAATATTAATAGAATCCTAGATGTTTAACATATTTAATGGAGTTTTCCGTCGCTTTTTTCAATGAATGCGGTTTATTAGCCGAATAAAATAGCGGAAACCAATAAAGTGGGGATGGTCAATAGGTGACATAAAATGTCCACGGATTCCGTCTGACATCCAAGATGAAAGTTATATATGTATGCAATTATAAAGAAGAAATTTATCACTATCACCCCCGATTTCATTATTAATACTGCAATCTTAATTTATGGGGAAAAGAATTACTACCCCTACTGTTTGAACTACCATTACAGAATATTATACCAGGCCCCCAGTCATTTACTAATTGTTGTTCACATTGAGTTGTGGTGTGAATTTCTTGCATGAGAAGAATGCAGTCATCATAATTACTAACAAGAAAACTAATTTAAAATATTTTCCTTTTACAAGCATTGCCTAGTACATTGACGTTGTAGGATAAAAAAGATAATAATGATATACTTTCCATTTGATTTTGCATGTAAAAAGTTGGATCGAGAAGAGTAACACATTGAGTCATTTTCTCTCAACTGGCTTAAGCAAAAACTATGAAACTACTGAACCAATTGAAACGAAATTTGCATTGGAAGGTCCTTGATAGAGATCATGGCGATGGAATATCTAAGATGGCTGCTATCACAAATTATTTTTCTTCAGAACCATTCATTCAGAGGCAAAATTTGATGTGATATTTGGCTTCTGCATGGCCTTTACCTATAAATTTGTACATTTCGTGAAATTCGGACAAAAATAGGTTAGGCGTTTTTGCGTTTTATTTTGAAAAAAATATAACATAGCTTCAAACTTCGGACTATTTGTTTAGATAATGACATATCAGTTTTGACATATTCTTGTATTTACCTTCAAAATAGGGTCAAGGTCAATCGTGAAGGCCATGACCTATTTTTTTACTTTTCTGATTTTACGGGAAATGTCCCGGCGCGAAGCGCCGGGAATTTCCCGTCTATAGGTAACACGTATGTATTATGACGTCATAGAAAATTGTGGAAAAATTCCATAGACCGTACGTCCAAATCATTTGACGCCGCGCGTGCACCACTTTTCTCAAGGCCATTGAAGGGGTCAAATCGACAGGAAGTGAGCTCCATATGGGGGGAAATCTCGCCCGTCTCATACATCAGAAATGAAACCAAAAATCGATTATCGTGAAAATAATTCATTGAAACAAGTAATAATTTAAATAGGTTGATCGAATACAAAATATTTACGTTTCTTTCGCCATTCTGGCTGATCTCCAAGTGTAGCGTTTCAAGATTCGCGATGACGTGATTTCTTTTGATTGGGTCAAAGTTCAATTCAGATCGATAACCACTGTAAGCCGATCAGCGACCGACTTTCCCACGTGCATCAACCATGATCACACAGTATACAATGCGGGAAGATACAAAATTTGCCGATTTCAAGTTAGATAAATTGATAACCATAGTTACCTGACACGAAACTATTACGAGGTTAGCATAACCACAGTATACGACTTCTACGGTAACTCTTTTTCACATATTATTACTTAATTGAATCAAAATTTTCAGTGCATCTGTGACCCTCGCTGAATGCAGTGTAAACAAAAATGGCGTTCGTCAGGACGGAAAAGACGTTTTCACAAACGATCGATTTTTAAGAAAAATAATAAAATGCGTTTTTCGAAAGAATTAATTAACAATTCGTCCCAATAATCATTTTTATGAAAATACAGATAAAATTTAGTGACTTTCAACAAATTTTGAAGTATTGTCATGTATAACACAAGTCAGGTTGGAACCAAAAACCTTCCAGTCTCCAGGAGGATGCTATACCATTGAGCAACCAAGGCGGTCACAAACAGAATGTAGATTGTTGACCAAGGGATGTTGCAAGCCTAGACTTATCAGGGCATCATCACTGTATTGTTGACAAATTTGATGTCTCTGAGTCCAATATTGACCTGGATGTTTTACAGTTTTAGTTCCATGTTCCCTTCACTTAATATTGATTACACACGTGGCCGGTGTAGCTAGCTAACAGAAGGTGCTTACCCTTCCAGAAAACTTGGTCTCACTTCCCTGGGTGGAAGTTCGCGTGTTTAACCTAACTTGTCAGTTTCAAAGTTGTTTTTTTACTTTACTCCTGGATTGTGATTTCGACATGGATTAGTATGTTTGTTTTTCATTGGTATAACTGCTTCATTAATTAAATGGGCAATCTTGAACTGTGATATGATATACATCTTGTTTTAAGAAACGGGAGTAGTTATTTATGCAATCCATAAATCAGTAGATTAAATTATTCACATGGTATGGTAAAAGGTGACTCGAGATGAGAAGACATTACAACGTGAGAATGTTGTCGTGGTATGGATTAGTATATTCACTATATTGGGTAATTGAATAGCCTTTTGTGTCCCTGGAAAAATCATACCAAAACTCAGTTCTGTGTGACAGAACATGATTGAAAGATGACGCAAGAACTCACGGCGGTAGTTAACTATAGTCAGTCCCACTAGTATTGGGTAAGACAAAACAATGTGTGCCATCTCTTTTGTGTGTGTGTGTGTGTGTGTGTGTGTGTGTGGTGTGTGTGTGTGCACAATAACCCAATAATATAAATTTGGACATTTCCCGGGATAGGCAATGCCTATTTTCATATTAGTAATTATCTGGAAAACTATCAACATTTTTTATAGGCATGTATATTAGAATTTTGCTGGTATCGATGTAACGTTTATTTTTATATACATGATATATATATATATATATATAGATTAAGGTCATAGATTCAAAGATCAAGGTCACAGATGCGAAAGAATACTAAAATGGTTAATTATCTTGAAAACTATTAACTTTTTGTAAAGGCATGCATATTAAAATGTTGTAGGTATTGATACAACGATCATTTTGATGTATATAAAAGGTCACGGGTTCGAAGATCAAGGTCAGAGATGCAAAATAATACCAAAAAGATTAATTGTATAGAAAACTATAAACTGTTTTACTATAAAATGATATTTTTCATGCACTTTCATTGGACTTAAAGTAGTCTAGTGATAAAATAAAACAATGCATGCAAGAAAAGTTGATTAAAAAGTGTTATTGACCGGAGATTGCTTATCTCCCCTTGGTTTCACTTTTAATTATGCCAGATCCGAAAAGAAGCTGCTCGATTTACTTGGGTTAATTGTTCTTCCAAAATAGGAGGAAGGTTTGGAAGGGCAACACATCGTAACAACGGTCATTGTCGACTGAGGAAAAGGTGTCAAAATATTACAATAAATTACAACATTTTTTTCAAATTGAAGTGATAATATATCCATCCGTTTGTTGAAAAGTTGTTAATGTTCAATTTCTAATGTTATAAAGCATTTTTAATGGCTGAAATCATGTAGTTTTGCCTTTTTAATTGTTTTTAGTAATTTTATAATAAAACAATTATAGCACCAATTTGAGGTCATTATATGTTTGATTGAATTCAAATTGCTGCTATAATTGTATATTGTAAAAGCATGTACATTACAATAGTGTTGGTAATTTTAATTTGATATATCGATTAAGGTCATTGGTTAAACGGTCAAGATCACATATGCGAAAGAATACTGAAATTAAGGTTTATTATGTTGAAAACTATTAACTTTTTGATTATACATACATATTAGAATGGTGTAGGTATTGATACAACGATAATTTTTTGATGTATATAAAAATGTAATGGGTTAAAACGTCAAGATAAAGGATTAGAAACAATATCGGCGTTGTAAATTATCTCAAAAACTTTTTTTTGCATGTGCATGTATGTTAGAATATTGCTAGTATCGATGTGATGACCATTATATAGATTAAGGTCATGGATTCAAAGGTCACAGATGCATAATAATACTGAAATGGTTTATTTTCTTGAGAACTATTAACTTTGTGTATATGCATATACATGTATATCAGAATGTTGTAGGTATTGATACAATGATAATTTTAATATACAGATTATTTCTACAATGGCATTTAAACACCCATTTAAGCCTTTGTCTTTAGCTAGCTATAAACACGTCTGACCGTTTCGCCATTGGTCACGTTATTGGTCTCTTTTAGAAGTCCCTTTCTTGAAAGTTCTGTGGTGAATGTATCATCTCGTCATCTATCTGAATCTTGGTAGAGAAAATGACAAGATCAATTTAAAGCAATCTTTGATGGCAGCCATGACAGTAACAGACTTGTGAAAAGGGACATTGTCCTGGTTGTCCGAAACACCTTTTCTGGGTTTTTTTTCCGCGGCGCAAGAGTTTCAATTTTTTCCAAAATCGCATCACAAGTGATGTATATATATGCGTCATTGATTGTTTTGTCCTTATTAGAGATAATTTACCATTAGAATACAATCAGCATCTACATAAAAGCTGATGTAACAATCTTTGTCTTCTTTGGTGAGGTTGAACCATTGTGCATCCATTGTTAAGACTCTTTATTTGCCTCTGGAGTGAAATATGAAGCAACTTAACTTTTATAGTAAAACCTCTCCGAAAAAGTATACAGGATCTACAGGTGTACCTGTGTACAAAGTGCACATTGTGTCCTTCTGGTTCATCAGCAAATACATTTATAGATTCTGTAAACTTGAATCATTTATTTTACTGACTATAGACAGATCAGTTATGACATTTTATGTATAGAAAGTAGACATATATTTATGTAACGTACGAAAAATATTCAGTTAGCCCAATTGAGATCTAAGATAACCGTCATTACAATAAACTGATAAAGTGTCATTTCAACACTTATTATCGACCAAATAAGTTCAAATTTGATATGTACGAAGTGAATGTGTAGCCATGTAGCATACATAACTTGTTTGTTTTTTGACATAGTTTACACACAATGTGACACACAGTATTATGTTAGTTTTAGCAGTCTTTTAAAATTTTCTTGAGTACAACTGATCCAAATTTAATGATTAAATAGAATTTGATGATGTCTTTGTTAACAAAAATCATTTGTTGATGCATACATAAAACTTTGTCTGGCACGACTGTCTGAAATGCCTGATTTAATGCAAAATGCAAGTAAATTACGTTTATTAAACTGGAAATGCATCATGTAGATTATTAATTTTAAATTCATTTATCTTTTTCATTTTGAAATGTTAATGAAAATATACATAACTTACTTTGTAACCTTGTGACGAATGGTTGACTGTTTTGATTAAATTCTTATGACAACCGTACATAGTCAGTTACCTTCAAGACGTAAACAAGGAAATCCTTTAACCCGTATTTGCATCTGACAATACCAACCTTATCATCATACTGTCATATATAGGTGATTCCTTTTGTATATATTATATTATGTCTTGTTTAATTCGTTTGTTGAGTCGTGTTCTTGGCTCCTGTAAATAGGCATTTCAATATTTATGTTAAAAATACTAATTCCGTGTTTTTGAGATGGTGTGGGATTGGTTTGCTTGGGTTGGAGGGGGGGGTAACAATCGACTACTGATTAAACGGCCACATATATCTAATTTCTATCATTTCCGATATGATGTATCAATCACTTTCTTTTTATTATCGAATTTCAGTAAATATCAATTCATTCGTTTACAGAAGTACTTTAAAAAGTAGATTATATTTAGTCAGTTTTTCCAATGATCATAGTAGAACTTTAGTTCCATCATCACCATCATTTCTACTTCGTTCACAACCAACAAACGATTTAATCGAAGAAAAGAAAAAATGAAATGGAGTTAGTTACAGGTATGTTTAAAAACTTAACTAACCTTATTATTATTTTGTAGATTGTCCGTTAGAAGAATACCCAGGAGATCCAACAAAATATATACACAGAGGTTCCTTTGGAGAAAGATTCGAACGAAAATGTCCTCCCGAATTGGTTTTTGTTTTGTCAAAGTGCACGTGTGACATGCGACCTTTAGGTAGGTGACAGAAATATTAAAATAAAGTCTTCGATATCTGTAAGATAGGGTTTTCATGGTAAAATATTTCATCCTTGCTTCGTAATGGAGACAAGCTTTGACTGGAAAAAGGATCTTCCTCAGGTTCACATTATATGTCTCTACTACAAAACAGGGATTGTTTCTTTTTCTACCATATCCAATATATTGCTGTTTTGTGAAGTTTTCATCATAAAAAAGCTATAAAACTACACAAAAAGTACATATTATGGTTCTACTAAAAAGCAGGGGGTAAATTGTATTATTCCAACATGGTCGCGTGGAATTTAATGGTGTCCTGTGGGAAGTATAACGTAATCTAGCGGGAAAATGACAACCGAATCCTAAAAATCAACAAATTCCCTATGTGTTTCAGCTGATATTTCAGAGAGTTTAGAAACGATTAACTTTTCAAATAATAATATATAAATTCCAGTATATCAGGTAAGTCTCGTTTGTCTCCAGTATGTTCTGATAGTTGTCGGAGATTAATGTTTACACGAGGACTTGTCCGCCAACGTATAGACCTATCCAGCATGTTTTGTTTTCTGATGGTTGTCGGAGATTAATGTTTACACGAGGACTTGTCCGCCAACGTGTAGACCTATCCAGCATGTTTTGTTTTCTGATGGTTGTCGGAGATTAATGTTTACATGAGTACTTGTTCGCCAATGTGCAGACCTATCCAGCATGTTTTGTTTTCTGATGGTTGTCGGAGATTAAGGTTTACACGAGGACTTGTCCGCCAATGTGTAGACCTATCCAGCATGTTTTGTTTTCTGATGGTTGTCGGAGATTAATGTTTACATGAGTACTTGTTCGCCAATGTGCAGACCTATCCAGCATGTTTTGTTTTCTGATGGTTGTCGGAGATTAAGGTTTACACGAGGACTTGTCCGCCAATGTGTAGACCTATCCAGCATGTTCTGTTTTCTGATGGTTGTCGGAGATTAAGGTTTACACGAGGACTTGTCCGCCAATGTGTAGACCTATCCAGCATGTTTTGTTTTCTGATGGTTGTCGGAGATTAATGTTTACACGAGGACTTGTTCGCCAATGTGTAGACCTATCCAGCATGTTTTGTTTTCTGATGGTTGTCGGAGATTAATGTTTACATGAGGACTTGTTCGCCAATGTGTAGACCTATCCAGCATGTTTTTTTTCTGATGGTTGTCGGAGATTAATGTTTACATGAGTACTTGTCCGCCAATGTGTAGACCTATCCAGCATGTTTTGTTTTCTGATGGTTGTCGGAGATTAATGTTTACACGAGGACTTGTTCGCCAATGTGTAGACCTATCCAGCATGTTTTGTTTTCTGATGGTTGTCGGAGATTAATGTTTACATGAGTACTTGTCCGCCAATGTGTAGACCTATCCAGCATGTTTTGTTTTCTGATGGTTGTCGGAGATTAATGTTTACACGAGGACTTGTTCGCCAATGTGTAAACCTATCCAGCATGTTTTGTTTTCTGATGGTTGTCGGAGATTAATGTTTACACGAGGACTTGTTCGCCAATGTGTAGACCTATCCAGCATGTTTTGTTTTCTGATGGTTGTCGGAGATTAATGTTTACATGAGGACTTGTTCGCCAATGTGTAGACCTATCCAGCATGTTTTGTTTTCTGATGGTTGTCGGAGATTAATGTTTACATGAGTACTTGTCCGCCAATGTGTAGACCTATCCAGCATGTTTTGTTTTCTGATGGTTGTCGGAGATTAATGTTTACACGAGTACTTGTCCGCCAATGTGTAGACCTATCCAGCATGTTTTGTTTTCTGATGGTTGTCGGAGATTAATGTTTACACGAGGACTTGTCCGCCAATGTGTAGACCTATCCAGCATGTTTTGTTTTCTGATGGTTGTCGGAGATTAAGGTTTACATGAGTACTTGTTCGCCAATGTGTAGACCTATCCAGCATGTTTTGTTTTCTGATGGTTGTCGGAGATTAATGTTTACAGGAGGTCTTGTCCGCCAGTGTGTAGACCTATCCAGCATGTTCTGTTTTGCGAAGTTAGTATCAAAAATTAATACTTCACAGTTGCCAAATGTAGGTTTATTATTGGCTATCCGGTTTTCTTCAACATTTTATTAATGAAGTTGATGGTTGTGGATAAAAAAAATGTTTGTAAAACTCAGCAGAGCTTATATTTCCGTTGTTATCGGTATTAAGGCGTGAAATAAAGATTATTTTATTGCATTGTAACACTATTATTCTAACCCCTGATTATAACATGAAACTGAAGCGGAGAAAATAAAATATATTTCAAAATGATGCATACATGAAATTTGTTGAAATCGTATAATTTCGTGGGGGAATCTGGTCATAAAATGACCTTTGAACCTTTTAATCTAATTTATATATATATATATATATATATATATATATATAATTATATATATATTATATATATTTGTTAATATCTTCACAGATTGTGACCTGCGTCCATCATCAAAGGGTCGTGCATTCTATGATCAATATGCTTATGGAAGGTGGCTGACAATGAGATGTGCACCTGGAACTATTTTCAATGACGCCGACTGCGCATGCTCGTCATTTATACATGAAGGATGATGTTATTACTCTACAACTGACAGTAGTAAAGTGTATAAACTGACCGGAACAATACATTGACAATTTTAATGTAGCAAGTATGTTGAACAAGTCCGGGAAATTCGCCTAAAAGTGGTCAATCTAACTTTTAAAGATATTTAATATAATTATATAGCGTTTAAGGAAATTTCAAGTTATTTGACAAATATACATTTAAACTTATATAATTATGTAAATCAAAATCTCTGCAAACAATCTTGCATGGGAACATTCTGTATTTATGAAACCACATGGAAGAAGGATATGTTTCATCATGTTAAAATGTCAAAATCTTCCACATGAATCCTATGATTGGTACCTGCCCGTCCCTACATAGTTGACAATGTACTAGATTGTAAAATGGATTCTTAATCCCAACATGACAACTAGAATTTTAAATAGAACATTGCATTCAAAAACAGTATTAATAGCAGTATCCATATGTTGAATTTATTGTATGTCACTCTTTTTAGCCAAAAGTGCATATTTTCAACATATTTGAAATTTCTGTCGTATAATATTTCATATAAATATATCCAATATTGGGCTTTTCAACCCAAATACAGTGGTTTTCATATTGACGATTGTGTTAGCATGTGGCCTGTTTCTTAATATATTGATCATGTTTGCGCCTTTCATGTCTCCAGTTTCACAATCATTCTTTGACTAAGATTTTTCTAAACTTAAATCTGGCAATTTTTTAAAACTATTTGTCATCATGCAAATAAAAAGTTTCAACAAAAATTACAATGCATAATTATGTGAAAATGTTAGTTTGATCTTCAGAATGATTCTTATATTAGCGAATATCTTGAAAACTAAAAAGTTGTTATGAATTCAAATTTGTCATTTTTAAGTTCAAAACAATCTTAGTTAAGAAATGATTGTGAAACTGGGGTCTGGATTTGTTAAAAACGTTCGTAGATATTTCGATAATGTTGGCAACTTTCCTGGATTTGATAATACTGGTGGCGCCTCTCCTGGATACATTGATTATTTTATCATCGTTCCTGGATAAAGAGATAATGTTGTCGTTTTTCTGGATATATTGATAATGTTTGTCGTCTTTCGTGCACGCAGTGATAACGTTTGCGCCTTTCCAGAAAACAGTGATTATGTTGGCGTTTTTCCTGGATATGTTGATTATTTTGACATCTCTCCTGGATACAGTAATAATGTTGGCGTCTCTCTTGGATACGTTGATCATGTTGTGTCAACTTTCCAGGATCAATTGATCAAGTCGGCGCCTTTCCTGGAAACATTCGTTATATTTGCACCTTTTCTGGATACATTGATCACGTTGGGAATTGTCCTGGAAATATTGATCATGTTAGCACCTTTCCTTGATACAGTCATCACGTTGGCGATTTTCCTGGAAACATTTTTCATCTAAACACCTTTTCTGGATACAATGATCATGTTGTCATTTTTTCTGGATACAATGATCATGTTGTCACCTTTCCTGGATACAATGATCATGTTGTCACCTTTTCCTGGATACAATGATCATGTTGTCACCTTTTCTGGATACAATGATCATGTTGTCACCTTTCCTGGATACAATGATCATGTTGGTGCTTTTCCTGGATACATTGACCATGTTGTCACATTTCCTGGATACACTGATCATGTTGTCACCTTTCTTGGATACACTGGTCATGTTGGTGCCTTTCCTGGATAGAGTGATACCGTTGTCACCTATCCTAAATACAGTGGTGTTGTTGGCGTCAATCCTGGACTTGTTGATCATTTTGACATTTTTTCCTGGATATAGTGATAATGATGGGATCTCTCTTTGATACAGTGAAGAAGTTGGCGCCTTATCTGGATATGTTGATCATTTTGCCACCTTTCCCTGATACAATGATAATGTTAGCGTTTGCGCCTTTCCTTGATACAGTGATAATGTTAACGTTTGCGCCTTTCCTTGATACAATGATAATGTTAACGTTTGCGCCTTTCCTTGATACAGTAATAATGCAGGCGTCTTTCTAGGATATGTTGGTCATTTTGACATTTTTCTAGAAACGGTAATAATGTTGGTGCCTCTCTTGGATACAGTGATCATGTTGTGTGCCCATGGGGTGCCATGAGGGGGGTAGTGCTGAACATACAAGAAATATTGTTAAGATATTTTACATATAGCATCCTTAGGATGACTAGTTTCCGATTTGCACAAATCTTAGCTGTAGAGCTCAAACTGGAGAAAATGCGAGGTACTTAAGGGGGCATTGTAAAATGACTAAATGTGTCAATATATCTGGAAAACTATTCACTTTTTGTATAGGCGTGTACATTGGAATATTGTAGGTATTGGCATAACGATCATGTATATATATATATATATATATATATATATATATATATATATATATATATATATATATATATATATATGAATGCATGAAGGTCATGGATTCAAAATCAAGTTCGCAGATACAAACAAATACAGAAATTGCTAATTATAATCACAGATATAATACAACTGCCTAAAACCTGTCTCACCCCCCCCCTTTTTCTGGATAAATTGATCATGCGTCTCTTGGAAAGATAAATTATTTTGTCGCCTCTCAAGGATACACTGATCATGTTGGCATCTTTCTGGGATACAATGATCATGTTGGCACTTTTTCTAGATGTATTGGTCATGTTGGCACCTCTTCCGGATACAATGATCATGTTGGCACTTTTTCTGGATGTATTGGTCATGTTGGTACCTCTTCCGGATACAATGATCATGTTGGCACTTTTTCTGGACACATTGATCATGTTGGCACCTTTTCTGGATACATTGATCATATTGGCACCTTTTCTGGATACATTGATTATGTTGCCACCTTTTCTGGATTCATTGATCATGTTGCCACCTTTTCTGGATTCATTGATCATGTTGCCACCTTTTCTTGATATGTTGTAGTGTTGGCACTCTTCATGAATATTAATCATATCGGTTTATTTCCTGTATATGTGGATCATGTTGGCTTATTCCTGAATATTTTGATTATGTTGCGCCTTCCTGGAAATAAGGATCATGTTGATTCCTTTCCTGAATATATTTCTGTAGTCAACTGTTGAAATGATGAAAGCATTGTTCTGTATTTGTTTCATATTAAAGATGAAGCTTTTTCAATAGATTTAACGTTTGTATTTATACACGCACTGATGTTAAGCGACAGTTACACAATATTTTTTATTGTTCTTAAGCTGATGATCATCCCGGAATTTCAATAGAGTGTTGATCCCATATTAGCAATTGAAAAATCCCTTAACATTTATAAGAAAAGTCACTTAAATTAGGTTGAAATCTGCGTATCCAGTGCCGTATCGCTAAATAAAATTGGCTGGTCATTGCAATAAGCAAACAACTATACCTAGTATATATATATTAAATTAAATATTTGTGTTTTAGATTATTCTGATCATAGTGTTTACACTTAGATATTCAAATAGCAAATTTTCAAATAGTTCTGATAGCAAAACAATAACTATTAAATATGTGTATATAAATAAAGTATAGATACATGGTTTGATAACTACTAAGTATGGGATATACCATAACGTAAAACATGTCATTATAGAGAAAAACAACCATATACTTACCCTTTTAGTGGAAGCGCGTGGCCTAGTGGTTAAGGCGTTGGACTCATGATTCGAAGGTCGTGGGTTCGATCCCTGGACCGGGCGATGTGTTGTGTCCTTGAGCAAGACACTTAATTTCATGTTGTTCCAGTTCACTCAGCTGAAAAATAAATGAGTACCAGCAAAATGCTGGGGTTAACCCTGCGATGGACCGGCGTCCCATTCAGGGGAGTCTTGTACTCTCAGTCGCTTAACGCCACCGAAACCGGGATAAGCTCCGGCCTGATGGGCCTAATGGCTCGGGACAGACTTTAACTTTTTAACTTACCCTTTTATCTCTTAACAATAATAAATCAATAATCTATTCTAGTG